>CAUVYR010000128.1:0-11352 GCA_963556235.1 Cryptophagus acutangulus | reverse complement strand
CAGTAGGCTAATATATTTTCTGTTTTGGAAAAAAAATTGTATTGTAGGATCATGTTTGCATCTTTGTGAATAAGAGAATATTCATATAACATGTTTATCCGAGTGTTTATCTTAAAATCATATCAAGAACTGCTTCTTTATGGCCGGAAAAAATATTATTGTATAGGAACATTCCGACCTCGATTCCTATAGAAAAATATGTAAACCTCGAGGAAAACCTATATTATTTTAGACCTAAAATAAAAACTAAAATAAATCACTTAATTCAATTAAAAACTCCATATATGTTAATTACTATATATACTAATTTAACAGTAAGAATCTTTTGAGAGACAATTTGGTTAAGTGGTTACCATGACAGTTACTTTGAGCATGTAACATAACGCAACGGCGATCAGCGTGGCTTTGCTATTCTATACTATTTCAATTTCATGTAATTTTTTTCAGTGTTATTATTGAAAAAAAGTACTCTAAGTATTGTACTGTGCAAGTGCAACGGTTCTGCTCGGGTTCTGCAGGTTAAAATCATAATCAAATATTATAAAAAAAAAAAATTGGCACAAAATGGAGTGGGTTAGCACAATTAGAGCTGAGTGTCACATGTCATACAATTAGAGCTAACTGAAAATGTGAACACTAGTTGCAAGTTTTATATATACATATATACCTATATTAAATCTTTATTGTCACAAGAACAATCGGCTACGGACTTTCGTCTTTCTGCCTGCAAGTTTTATTATTACAATGTTTTGAAAAATATATTTAAGTGCTAATATATTAGTCTAGTGGCATACGGCTCTATAATACAATAATTTAGAAGATATTTTATTTTCTTGCTATAAAATTCAGAGTTTTAACTGAAAATTCGTTCACTAGTTGAACATTGTTTGCTACAATTTGTTTACGAACTCATATTGGTACTAAAATTAGTCTAGTGGCACACGGCCCTTACCCTGAATTTTAGAACAAGATAATAAAACATGTCCTAACTTATTGTATTAAAGTTGACTGAATCGACGCGCGTGTTCAGATTTTCAATACAATTTTTTTAAGAATTAATTTCTGTACTTATATTTAATCTAATGGCATACGGTTCTTATATTGTTGTAAAATAAATCACGCCACCCAATTCTTATTGATTTCTCGGATTTTCTAGTAAGAGTACATAGATAACTTTGAGATTGTCGGTCAACTCAATTGGAATCCCAATTTTCGAGTAGTCCACAATTGGGAAAGTGAAAATGGATCGTGCTGATTAAATAATATCGAGAACAATATCCACTATCCACTGATCTTATTATTTTCAATACCTGAACTAACAAACTCTACTTACTTATTTATTTACTAAATATGTAATGACACTTTTACACGATGTGATTTTTCATTTGAAGCTTTTCTAATAATCGATTACAGTACAATTAACACAATTTTATGAATGATTGTACTTAAAACTTTCTTAAAAACTTATCTGCTAGAAAACATCAGTGTTATAATGCCCATATGGCCATAAATGAGTATTTTTAATAAAAATCAAATGCAAAGTCAAATGAATTGCTTCAGATAGTGTAAAAAAGCCTCGGTAAAAGCGCTTTTAGAACCATCGAAAAAGTGGCGCATTATTAACAACAAATAAAATACAACTGAGAACACAACTCGCATTAAAATATATCTTTATTATATCCGAGATTCTATCAAACCGGATAAATAATTGCGTTATTTTTAAATTTGTGACAATATCTGTAATATGACATGTGCTCTTAAAATAACGCCTGACACTAAAACTAATTTCATAATTATATATTATAAACTATTTTAAAAACCATTAAGCATATAAACTGTTAAATATTCACTGAAGTAGGAAAATGATGCATTTTTAAATGAACTGTCACCGCAAAAAAGACTTTTACCCAGAGTTTGCCTGAGGTTATGTTTCAACCGAGGCTTCAACTAGATAATTACCGCGATTAAATTTTGTAAACACTAATGCTTGATTTATGCACAGAAAATTAGCTTTAATTTTAGATTTAATTTTATTTCATACCCATCAAGTTGCATACTAGTAGGTCACACTTGATAATAAATGAATTTGCTCGAGAATTTGATTGGTTTAGAGGTAAATTAAATTTAAATCTAAATTTCTGTGCATACTTCAAGCATGACATTGCACTAGAACTAACATTATGGTGGAAATGTTAAAGAAAACAACGAAACTCTAACAAGAACACAAGAAAACTCTCGATACAGCTATAACAAGTACAAGTAAATTACACAACATAGGAGAAAATTGAAATTAAAGTTGATTTGAACGCAAGTGTAAAACAAAGATTGACAAATGATAGGTGCATAATTAATGAAATTGCAAATCTATTCATCTAATATATAAATAGAAAAACGAAAGTCCATAGCCGATTGTTCTTGTGACATTAAATATTTAATATATATAATATATAAACAAAAAACTAATAAATTCAAGTCCAGCAAGCTAAGTAACCTACTAGTAGCGCCATCTATGAACACCATTCTAAAACTCCCCCAACTATAATTTTCATATGCACTTGACCGTCTCTGAGGTTGCCTCTGCTATTAATAAAATAAATCAATAAGTGACTCTCGAACAAAAGAATGATAGATTTTTTTTTAAATCTTTTGTCATGTTGATGGCTAAAAAATGTTTAGGCACTAAACAAACACATAATAATCAGTATAATAGGACATATATTTATTAATGCAAATTAAAGTTTAGTATTTCTAATTAATATAATTTAAATTAAAATCAAAAATATCAATCCATTTTTCATGAGATATAGTGCAATATGCTCGTAATCGTAATTAACTTCCACTGTTTATTCTACGAATGCTACTTATTTAACGAATAAAATTAACATATATTTGTAATCATTTTCTTCATGCAGAGGTACATATAAGATTATACTTATACACGCTCTCTCTGAAACTAAAAATGCGAGTAAAATTGTTTTAGAGCCGTTCGCCATTTGTCTAATTTACGCCCTAAAACTAAATCTTTCAAAAATGTATTCAAGATGTGATCATGCGCGTGTATTTAGTTTATATTTTCATATAATAATAATTTTAGAACATGTTTTATTTTATTTTCTCTAAAATTAGTTAGAATTGAAAATGCGCACACTAGTTTCAAGTTTTTTTTATTATAATTCTTACTTCTTGGGTAGAGGAAGTATTTTAAGAATGAATATATTTATTATTAAAATTAGTGTGGTGGCTGACAACCGGCCGTAAGGGGATATTTTTAAGGAACACTTTTCACGCGTTATTTCGACCTTTTTTATTTAATATATATTAAATCTTTATTATCACAAGAACAATCGTCTATGGACTTTCGTGTTTCTGCCATTTTATCATGTATTAATTAATATAGAATTTATATTTTATATAGCTTAAGTTGTAGCTAATAATCTACTAGTACTATACCTACTTTGCAAACATTTACAAGTATTCAAGTAAAACTGTTTGGATTTTATTGTTTTTATTATTTTGCTGTAATTTAATGTGTAATTATATTATGTATTGTAATTTACCGTGTTACCTAGTTTTTTACCTAGTTATTTAATTCGCAATTTATAAATCGTTGACTAAAAAATAGTATGAATATTGTAAGTTGATGTTGGAGAATATCACTTACGCTTACTTTAACAAAAACCAAAATCATGACCAATACTTGAAACCATAAACAATAATATTAATGTGATAATTTTTATCCGAAGGAAGTAAAAATGACTCAGTTAAATGTGAAATTATTCCTAATGTTCGATCTACACAGTCATAAGTTTGTAACAATATTGTAAAGACTCTTAATATTTCATAAAAGCATGTGTAATGTAGTCTTTGTAGTAGTATTCATAAACTGTTATCAAAAGTGTAATACCATTAGTATATATATATATATATTCTAGGTTCCATCAACAATTTTTCTATTAATATCGTGGAAAAAATATTTAGAAGATCTTATATATTTTTGATAACAATTTTGGAAACAAATTGGATAACAATTATGTGATGGGGTAAAACTCGATATAAAACGAGTTTTACACAATGAAAATAATTATTCGGAAACAAAAATAGATACATGTTACTATTTTATACGTTATTATTATTATAGTAAATTTAAACTAGTTGGATACATTCCAATTATTATTCTAACGCTTTGTACTCAGTTACAAAAAAATAAATAACCCATCATCTGCCATCAAAGGAAGTGTTGTATAAAACACCTCGTTAACATTGTTAAGAGACTTTGCAATTTTATGTTGTTTTCAAATTATTTATAAATTTAAAAGTTTGTGATTTTATCATGAGCTGATGATTGCTGATGATTTTTTTTCCTGATGATTTTTGGAATTTATAATTGATTTGAATGAGTTTTATAGTTTGATTTGAAGGAACTCTTTTAGTTTTAATGGTTTCAATATTTTTGTTAAAGGTCGTAAAGCGCGCACTCATTTGAACTTCAACCTTAAAGTTTCAGTTATATCGCAATGCATTTAAGGGTCGGTTATACTATCTCGGCTTAATCATTAAGCTTCACTTAAAAAACAAGAACTGACGTTTGAACCTGTGTTTATACATCAATTTTTCATTTAAAGTGAAGCTTAATGCTTAAGTCGAGGTGGTGCAACCGGCCCTAAATCAGATACATTTTTGCCTAGTCAGCAAAAGTCAAGTACATATTTAGTAGTTGAATTTACAAAAATGCAATATAGTTATACGCATTACAATGCCAACCAATGGTAACTTATACCTTTATCGCAATTAATTTCGGCTATTTTTGATAATGTCTGTAAGTTTTTTTGTGGTAGGTTCAAAATTATAAACACTTCAATATAAGTACCACTGAAAAATACAAATAAATGAATTATACCCGAAAAACGAGGTTTTAACCCCCCGAAATAACTTCTGCGTTAAAAATAAGACTTGTCAAAGGTTATTTTGTATTAATAATTTTGTCTGTGTATTTTCCGACGTTTCAAATGCTACTTTCGTTATCAAGTCCCTAAAAAGTAAATTAAAAATAATATGAAAAGCACTTATTGTGAAAATGTTTTCTTATTCAGCACAATTCTCGAAATTGACAAATTACTTTGATACTAACCAAAATCTGATTTTGATTATAGAAATAAAAATACGAGTAAACCCTCGTTCTTTTTTCGGGTTTAATGAATTGGTTTATATTGTTCAGTGGTGTAATACTTATATTACAGTGTTTATATATTTTTGTTGTACTGCACAAAATAAAAATAAAATAGATTTTTGTTTGTACGATGGACCAGAGATTTGCCACTCAATGATCAATCACTTCTACAACTTGTAAGATACTATTACCTTTATATTTCATAATTTAATCGGGGAATTGATAATAAAATTGTACGATTTTCGACTAACGAATACATTTTTTTATGGTATTACGATTGTTTATTGATTGTAATGATAATTATTAGGTTGGGCCGAGTTTTGATCACACTAAGAAAGGACGATTGAAATCGAATAGTGTTCCGCAGTAAAATACATGATTATAGCCAGAAAAACGCAGTCTCTCCTTCGATTATTATTTTTGGTCGGGTTTCTCTTCACAGTAAAGACATAATCGAGGACATAATATTGTCGTCGATAGTAATATCTAACCGATTTGACATATTTTAATTTTAAATTTGAACAAAAGTAATGAAAAATATTGTAACACCAATTTTATCAATTTAAACGCTTATTTATTTTATCAACTTCAAACTGAAATTTTTTCTGTCGACCATATTCGCTGACAGTCTGCGCTATCTATGGAATACTTTATTTGCAAATAATAATAATAATTTTTTTGACAACTTAATTGATTTTGTTATTATTTTTTTTTTGTAGTTCCGCCGCTTAGCAATGGAGCTATAAAAGAGAATGAAGATCAGAGCAGTTCCGACTATTTTATAAAGTGTCCTCAATGTCAAAAAGGATGTCAGACATTCCAAGCATTAAAAGAACACATGGAATCTGTACATTCCGATTTAACACGGCCTGACAATGGTGCTTTGTTAATAGCAAGTGCGATCTCACCAACACCAACTCTGGTTGGCACTGGTGGCCCGTTTGGTTGTACTCAGTGTACTGCATCATTTTCGAACAAAGATCAACTCGACAAACACGAACTTCTACATTCTCCTAACGCACAAGTGGTGAGTCGTCCTTCTTTTTAATGATTTGACTAGATCTAAAGTTTTGTACCCACAGCAATTAATATTTTATTGTACATCACAATATATATTATGATTCGTGGTGGGGCAATTGTGGCAAAGGGGGCAATAAGGGCAACATTTTGACACAGCTGTAAGGACAAAACAATTAGTCATCACTTTACCGATGTTACGTAAACATTCCAATTGACTTATAACCTCTTCATTACAACGAGTCAAACATTAATCTAGCTTGAATCTTTTATTTTAAATTAAGTGCGACTGTAATCCCAATTGAGAGTATACAAATGACTTTTGACACTATAAATAAACCTAAAGTTAAAAGATTAATTTGCCATTATAAATACGGCCAAATTATATATTAAATCTTTATTGTCACAAAAACAATCGGCTATGGAAAGTAATAATATTAATTACTATTATCAATTTCTTTTCTGAAGTACTGAAGAGTTGCACGAACACTATCGTTTTACCACTTGCTGGTTGAAGTCGATCGATGCTGGGTAGGTAGTGTAGTGTGTATTGGTTATATTCGACGTTGTATTTTTATACGGAAAAAGCTTGGGAAAAGGTCGGTCATTTGATTACAATAATTTCACTGTCATTGGAGATTTGAAGTGAGATTTGTTTATTTCTGATTTATTTCTACTTTCAAGCTCAGCTTATAAAGCATTAAGAATTTTTAGTTATTTCACTTCATGAAGAATTTCTGTTTTGGTAAGCTGTTTGAAACGAGGAAGTACGAGAAAAATAATGTGTATGTTTTTAATGCATTATACTCAACAGAATGGTCGAAAGATATTACTGACAACTTGACACTCGTTAGTAAAAAAGATGCCACATGTGTTTAAAGTATTGAGTGAGCGTGTGAAAGAGTTGACTTACGTGACGATGTAATCGACCATCACATAAGCATCTTCTGCGTTGAAGCATTTTTTATACTGCTTTTTATATTTTAATTAATAATTAAGTACAACATATTTATAAGAAAAAAAGATTGTTTGGATTCAAAATGAACAGCCATAAGGAGATTTGAAATAAGTATAGCAGCCACATTAGTCACTCTTTTAGAATGACTAAAATACAAATTCTTTCTTGTCCGCGTTATTACGCATTTTTTAATTTAATTTTTTTTCTTCACATTTGTTTATAAATCATTAATTGCTTTATGTATTTATATTTAAATTATGAACACACATGTTATTATTTATATTAGAACAGCTTGAAAAGGTGATATCATAGGCAGTAAAAAATTCTAAATATTAGATGAAGGTTAGTTGAAGTTGACAACTTTGTATTAAATCGCTGCAACAAAAACTGTTTACAATTTTGTCATTTATCGTCCACCTGTTTTGTTTTGTTTTTGACAGATTACAGGATTAGACTTATTACAGAGTACCTATGGTTTTGATGCAATTAGCCTTTTGCAAGTTAAAATAAACAGTTGTCAAGTGTTTTAATTTTGAAAACAATCTATTTTAAGTTACACACGGAAAAATAAATTAAAATAATTTATTTGGTTTTGCAGTCTTGTAAAATATGCAACAAAACCTTTGCTAACGTCTACCGCCTTCAAAGACATATGATAAGTCATGACGAGAGCGCTGTATTAAGAAAATTCAAATGTACGGAATGCGACAAAGCCTTTAAATTCAAGCATCACCTGAAGGTAAGAATCCGCTAAAGATATTTATTAAAACAAACTATATTAAACTTCTCAATTTGTTCATTTAGGAGCACATACGAATTCATAGTGGAGAAAAGCCATTTGAATGTGGCAACTGTGGGAAACGTTTCTCGCACTCCGGTTCATATTCAAGTCACATGACATCGAAAAAGTGCTTAGTCATGAATTTGAAACTAAGTAGAACACGCACTCCATCGAATTCTTTCTTAGATAAAACGCCTACGCAAAGTTTACGTGGACCTAAACGATCTAATATTAGTCCTATTAATAACAACACCACTAACAGTCCAAATCATAATTCATATTTGCCAATTTTACCAAAATATAGTGAGGCAGCAGCTGCTGCTTTTCTTCAATCTTCTTTAGCTGGAAACTCGGCAATTTCACCGTTTTACCTTGGATCATCTAATCTACTTGGTGCTGGTCATCCAATGAGTTCATACTCCATGCCAACTCTTGGCCACTTATTAGAGCATTTGCAACAAAGCGCGTCTTCGCCACTTAGACTACCAATGCTCGACAACTCTGAACTTAATTCAGAAGATTTCAACATCACAACAATGTCTCACGAAACTAGTTTTAGTATTATTAAAAAAGAAACTGACAATGAAGCTCCTCTAAAATCGACTTCGTCTGAAAGTGGTGACTTAATCATGGACGAAGATGCGGGCGAAACTGAAACGAAGCATGACAAAATAGCTGAAAGTGTAACAAACAACAACGGTGACCTTGAAGCTGTCAAACGAATTCTTGAAACAGTTAATGCAACTGTAACTAAAGAACTTCTGCAAGCAAACATGCAAAAAGTGTCGTCCGAAACATCGAGTGATAGTCACAGTATGATTTTGGTGCCATCTCCAAAAGAACACCATGTTTGCGGTGGCTGCAAAAAACATTTTGGTCATTTGAACCAGTTGGAAGATCATGAATGTGAAGACATAAAGAGTGAAGGCCTGGCCGCAAAATTACAAGATGCCATAACAACAAACTCTGAAGATGCTCAAAGTGGAGCAGAAGATCAAGACTATGATATGCGTAATTATCAGCACACTGATGATATGGATTGCGAATCCATTACAACCACTGATCATGTATCCGAAGATGGGCGCAAAGTTCGAGTTCGCTCCTTAATTTCCGATGAGCAATTGAAAGTTTTGAAAGATAATTATAAACTTAACCCAAGACCAAAACGCGAAGAACTTGAAAAAATTGCCGCTACAATTAATTTTCCTGTGCGCGTTGTTCAAGTGTGGTTTCAAAACACGCGAGCCAGGGATCGACGGGAAGGCCGACTGATTCAAGTCCCATACAGCCCAGCATCTTTAACTCATCGCTTTCCAGTCATGTTGCCCCAAGGTTTAAACCAAAAGCTATTAATATCTCCCAACCAATATATTTCCGAGCAGCCATTGGATTTGTCGTTTAAGAAGGGACCGATTTCTAACGAATCTTCACCAGCTGGTTCACCGCGTCCTCAATCCGCCAGCAACTATCACATAGACGTGAACGAGGAAGTAGTCAACTTAAGTAGAAAATCATCGCGCAGTCCAACATCGTTTATGTCTTATCGGAACCATTACGCTAACTCTGAACCTCGTCAATCGCCATCGCCATTGGAGTATAATAGTAGCCGCCTGGCACAAATTCTTGCACAACCAGCACATAAACTTTCATTGCCAGGTATGGGGCTGGTACCCATGGACCAACTAATGCAGTTTGGTGCAGATTTGCCAAGCTTGTCACAACTAATAAATAGTCGAATGTCAAATCTGAGCCCAAATTGTGCGAAACGCATGTGGACTGAACGAGATGTTTCCAATGACGGCGCCTCACAAGATGATGAGATGTCGAGCAGCAGCAGCAAACGAAACAAGTTTGTAATGAAAGGCTTGACTAGTCCTGGGCTCACCGGTCAAGATACTGAAGCTGAAGGACAATTCAGCTGTGATCAATGTGATAAATCCTTTTCCAAGCAAAGTTCATTGGCGAGACACAAATATGAACACTCAGGTAATTTTTTTATGTTAGAAAGTATTTACTGTTTTTGGAGAATAAAGTATATTTTGTATTTGCCTGGAGATTTCTAACTTCGTTAATAAGGATTGCAGAACAAAAAAATGTTTACCATTGCGGCCGTTAATGAGGAAATTTTGAACAACTATTTTTTTTGAGTCCTTCCGTCCATATGTCACGTTCTTTATAAACACGAGTTTACGCAGATTGATAATCCTAATGATTTTAATTTTGGGAAACTAAATCACAATAACCAAAAGGGTAAGAACCCTATTATTAAATAATCAAAAACGTTATTCACGATTTAAAGCACAAAAATTTGTTTTGATTTAATTAAATTAAATTATTGAATTATTAATTTTATAAAAACAATATTTTCAACATTACTTTCCATTTTGACTATCCGCATTAATAGATGACTTAAAAAATAAAAAAAAAACTAGTATGATACAGATTGTGAAGCAAATATGTACTTTTTTTTTTAACATTAATCGACATTGTATGTGATTTTTTTTTAGGCCAGCGACCGCACAAATGCAACGAGTGTCCAAAAGCGTTCAAACACAAGCATCATCTGACTGAACATAAGCGACTGCATAGCGGCGAGAAACCGTTTCAATGTAGCAAATGCCTTAAACGGTTTTCCCATTCTGGTTCATACAGTCAACATATGAATCACAGATACTCGTACTGCAAGCCATACAGAGAGTAGATATACCAAAAAAATAAATTAAAATATAAAATACTTACTATGTATGTATATAATGTTATATTACTCTAGTTACGTAATAGTCTATTATATGATCTATAGTTCTCATGTAACTAGTGAGTGAAACAAGCATACCTACTTTGATTACATATTGCCAAAAATATTATTTGCCAAAACTGTATATACATGAACCTAATGTTTAACACTTTATTTGATAGTTAGTTTATTTTTTAGTACATTGCCGTCAAAATACTATAGGTAAGCTACCTTAGAACGAATGTGCCAAATTAAGAGTAAATTGTGCAATTATTTAATTAAGGATGTTTCTAAGGAAAGCCAATTTTTTGTTGTGTAATATTGATATTATTTTAATATGTAATATTGTTTTAGGTTAAATTTGTAAATATATTGTCTGGTACCTGTAATAGAAATACTCAGTCTAGTTAGTGCCAGCAAGAAAGCATAAAATAATCAACTGTCTTCCACCACACTGTATTTGTAGTGGTGTAACAGCAGGCGAAGGGGCACCAAGGCAATGTTTTTTGAAAATTGAAAATCAAAACTGTCAAAAAGTACAGTAAACGAACAATATTTGTACAATGTTATTTTGAAAGTGTACTATTTTTGATAGTTTCTAATGGATTCAAACATGAATTATCTATTACCTATTAGTTACAAATTGTTATAAAATTATAGTCAAATGTATATTTACATTGAAATTATTGTGATTG
>CAUVYR010000127.1:0-70000 GCA_963556235.1 Cryptophagus acutangulus | reverse complement strand
TACCCAAATTAATATTTTTCAAAAATTCGAAAAGCATCGTGTTGCATACATCAAGGGGTTTTTGGCGGTATATATAATTGTACATTTTTTTATGTTTTTAATTGTTTATTTCAAAAATTTATCAAATTTTAAATAATAACTTGGGCACTTTTTAATAACTTTTATTCAAATTAATACTTTTTAAAAGTTCTAAAAGCACCGTGTTGCATACATTAAGGGCGTTTAAAAAGTATGTCTACTTGTACATTTTTTACGTTTTTAATTATTTATTTTAAAAATTTATCAATTTTGATATAATAACTTTGCTCACTTTTTTATAACTTTGATTCAACTTAATATTTTTGAAAAATTCAAAACGCATCGTGTTGCATACATCAAGGGCGTTCCAATAGTATATCTACTTGTTAATTTTATTACGTTTTTATTTATTTATTTTAAAAATTCATCAAATTTTAAATAATAACTTGAGCACTATTTAATAACTTTTATTCAAATTAATACTTTTTAAAAGTTCAAAAAGCATCGTGTTGCATACATTAAGGGCGTTCAAACAGAATGTCTACTTGTACATTTTTTACGTTTTTAGTTATTTATTTCAAAAATTCATCAAATTTGAAATAATAACTTCGGCAATTTTTAATAACTTTTACCCAAATTAATATTTTTTAAAAATTCAAAAAGCATCGTGTTGCATACATCAAGGGGTTTCCAGCAGTATATTTAATTGTACATTTTTTTATGTTTTTAATTATTTATTTCAAAAATTCATCAAATTTGAATCAATAACTTCGGCACTTTTTAATAACTTTTACGCAAATTAATATTTTTAAAAATTTCAAAAAGAATTGTGTTGCATACATCAAGGGCTTTCCAACAGTATGTCTACTTGTATATTTTATTACGTTTTTAATAATTTATTTTGAAAATTCATCAAATTTGAAATAATAACTTCGGCACTTTTTAATAACTTTTACCCAAATTAATATTTTTTAAAAATTCGAAAAGCATCGTGTTGCATACATCAAGGGGTTTCCAGCAGTATATTTAATTGTACATTTTTTTATGTTTTTAATTATTTATTTCAAAAATTCATCAAATTTGAATCAATACCTTCGGCACTTTTTAATAACTTTTACGCAAATTAATATTTTTAAAAATTTCAAAAAGAATTGTGTTGCATACATCAAGGGCTTTCATACAGTATGTCTACTTGTATATTTTATTACGTTTTTAATAATTTATTTTGAAAATTCATCAAATTTTAAATAATAGCTTGGGCACTTTTTAATAACTTTTATTCAAATTAATTCTCTTCAAAAGTTTAAAAAGCATCGTGTTGCATACTTCAAGTGCTATCTAGCAGTATGTTTTTTTTATACATTTTTTTATGTTTTTAATTATTTAATTCGAAAATTCATCAAATTTGAATTAATAACTTTGCTCACTTTTTAATAACTTTTACGCAAATTAATATTTTTCAAAAATTCAAAAAACATCGTGTTGCAAACATCAAGGGCGTTCCAGCAGTATATTTACTTGTACATTTTTTATGTTTTTAATTATTTATTTCAAAAATTCATCAAATTTGAAATAATAACTTTGCTCACTTTTTAACAAACTTTGATTCAAATTAATATTTTTCAAAAATTCAAAAAACATCGTGTTGCTCACATTAAGGGCGTTACAATAGTATTTCTACTTGTACACTTTTTTACGTTTTTAATTATTTATTTAAAAAATTTATCAAATTTGAAATAATAACTTCGGCACTTTTTGATAACTTTTACGCAAATAATATTTTTTAAAAATTCAAAAAGCATCGTGTTGCATACATCAAGGGCTTTCTAACACTATGGTTACTTGTATATTTTTACGTTTTTAATTATTTATTTCAAAAAATCATCAAATTTGAAATAATAACTTTGGCACTTTTTAATAACTTTTACGCAAATTAATATTTTTCAAAAAGCATTGTTTTGCATACATCAAGGACTTTTTAGCAGTATGTTTGCTTGTATATTTTGTTACGTTTTTAATTATTTATTTTTAAAATTCATCAAGTTTGAAATAATAACTTCGGCTTTTTTTAATAACTTTTTTGCAAATTTAATAATTTATTTTGAAAGTTCATCAAATTTTAAATAATAGCTTGGGCACTTTTTAATAACTTTTATTCAAATTAATACTTTTTAAAAGTTCAAAAAGCATCGTATTGCATACATTAAGAGCGTTCAAACAGTATGTCTACTTATACATTTTTTACGTTTTTAATTATTTATTTTAAAAATTTATCAAAATTAAAATAATAACTTTGCTCACTTTTTAATAACTTTTACGCAAATTAATATTTTTCAAAAATTCAAAAGCATCGTGTTGCATACATCAAGGGTGTTCTAACAGAATTTCTACTTGTACATTTTTTTACGTTTTTAATTATTTATTTTAAAAATTTATCAAGTTTGAAATAATAACTTCGGCACTTTTTAATAACTTTTACGCAAATTAATATATATATATATATATATAAATATTATAAATTAATAAACAACTTAAAGTTTTCTCTAGTATTATCGCCGGAAGGAAATGTTCCCATTACTGATATTGCATTCCCTTTTTGAATTGCAATACTAATTCTTTGCATTAAAAATTTTTTTGAACGAGGCTCGCCGAATAATAAAGCTGCAACATATTTGGCTTTACAACGCAAAGAGTCCAATGCTTGGCTTGACGCTCTTCCATCAAAGGAAATAGGCACACTTCTAGACAATAACACTTTCAGAATAGCAGTTGGATTACGTCTTGGGTGCAAATTATGTGTGCCTCATGTGTGTATATGTGGTGAGAAAGTGAACACTTATGGAACTCATGGTCTGAGTTGTATATCAAGCCTTGGGCGCAATTTCAGACATCAAGAAATGAATTCAATAATTAGCAGAGCTCTGAATAGTGCGAAAATTCCTAATCGGTTAGAACCAGCTGGACTGAGCAGGGACGATGGAAAACGTGTAGATGGAATATCAATGATTCCATGGGAAAAAGGAAAATTTTTAGCATGGGATGCAACTTGCGTTGACACTCTTGCTCCATCTTACATAGACCACTGCATTAAAACGATAGGCTTCGCAGCAAATAAGGCTGCGACTGCTAAAGCAAAAAAATATGTATCTATTTCGGATCAAAATTACAGTTTCATACCTTTTTCGGAAGAAACAATGGGTCCCTGGGCAGATGAAACTTTGTGTTTTATCAATAAATTAGGCCATATTTTGAATAATAACACCGGCACTTTTTGATAACTTTTACGCAAATAATATTTTTTAAAAATTCAAAAAGCATCGTGTTGCATACATCAAGGGCTTTCTAACACTATGGTTACTTGTATATTTTTACGTTTTTAATTATTTATTTCAAAAAAATCATCAAATTTGAAATAATAACTTCGGCACTTTTTAATAACTTTTACGCAAATTAATATTTTTCAAAAAGCATTGTTTTGCATACATCAAGGACTTTTTAGCAGTATGTTTGCTTGTATATTTTATTACGTTTTTAATTATTTATTTTTAAAATTCATCAAGTTTGAAATAATAACTTCGGCTTTTTTTAATAAATTTCTTGCAAATTAATATTTTTCAACTTGTATATTTTACTACGTTTTTAATAATTTATTTTGAAAGTTCATCAAATTTTAAATAATAGCTTGGGCACTTTTTAATAACTTTTATTCAAATTAATACTTTTTAAAAGTTTAAAATGCATCGTGTTGCATACATCAAGTGCTTTTCAGCAGTATGTTTTTTTTTTGTACATTTTTTTATGTTTTAATTATTTATTTCAAAAATTCATCAAATTTGAAATAATAACTTCGGCACTTTTTAATAACTTTTACCCAAATTAATATTTTTCAAAAATTCGAAAAGCATCGTGTTGCGTACATCAAGGGGTTTTTGGCGGTATATATAATTGTACATTTTTTTATGTTTTTAATTGTTTATTTCAAAAATTTATCAAATTTTAAATAATAACTTGGGCACTTTTTAATAACTTTTATTCAAATTAATACTTTTTAAAAGTTCTAAAAGCACCGTGTTGCATACATTAAGGGCGTTTAAAAAGTATGTCTACTTGTACATTTTTTACGTTTTTAATTATTTATTTTAAAAATTTATCAATTTTGATATAATAACTTTGCTCACTTTTTTATAACTTTGATTCAACTTAATATTTTTGAAATATTCAAAACGCATCGTGTTGCATACATCAAGGGCGTTCCAATAGTATATCTACTTGTTAATTTTATTACGTTTTTATTTATTTATTTTAAAAATTCATCAAATTTTAAATAATAACTTGAGCACTATTTAATAACTTTTATTCAAATTAATACTTTTTAAAAGTTCAAAAAGCATCGTGTTGCATACATTAAGGGCGTTCAAACAGAATGTCTACTTGTACATTTTTTACGTTTTTAGTTATTTATTTCAAAAATTCATCAAATTTGAAATAATAACTTCGGCAATTTTTAATAACTTTTACCCAAATTAATATTTTTTAAAAATTCAAAAAGCATCGTGTTGCATACATCAAGGGGTTTCCAGCAGTATATTTAATTGTACATTTTTTTATGTTTTTAATTATTTATTTCAAAAATTCATCAAATTTGAATCAATAACTTCGGCACTTTTTAATATCTTTTACGCAAATTAATATTTTTAAAAATTTCAAAAAGAATTGTGTTGCATACATCAAGGGCTTTCCAACAGTATGTCTACTTGTATCTTTTATTACGTTTTTAATAATTTATTTTGAAAATTCATCAAATTTTAAATAATAGCTTGGGCACTTTTTAATAACTTTTATTCAAATTAATTCTTTTCAAAAGTTTAAAAAGCATCGTGTTGCATACTTCAAGTGCTATCTAGCAGTATGTTTTTTTTTATACATTTTTTTATGTTTTTAATTATTTAATTGGAAAATTCATCAAATTTGAAATAATAACTTTGTCACTTTTTAATAACTTTTACCCAAATTAATATTTTTCAAAAATTTGCAAAGCATTGTGTTGCATACATCAAGGGGTTTTCGGCAATATATTTAATTGTACATTTTTTTATGGTTTTAATCATTTATTTTAAAAATTCATCAAGTTTGAAATAATAACTTCGGCTTTTTTTTAATAAATTTCTTGCAAATTAATATTTTTCAACTTGTATATTTTACTACGTTTTTAATAATTTATTTTGAAAGTTCATCAAATTTTAAATAATAGCTTGGGCACTTTTTAATAACTTTTATTCAAATTAATACTTTTTAAAAGTTTAAAATGCATCGTGTTGCATACATCAAGTGCTTTTCAGCAGTATGTTTTTTTTGTACATTTTTTTATGTTTTAATTATTTATTTCAAAAATTCATCAAATTTGAAATAATAACTTCGGCACTTTTTAATAACTTTTACCCAAATTAATATTTTTAAAAAATTCGAAAAGCATCGTGTTGCATTTATCAAGGGGTTTTTGGCGGTATATATAATTGTACATTTTTTTATGTTTTTAATTGTTTATTTCAAAAATTTATCAAATTTTAAATAATAACTTGGGCACTTTTTAATAACTTTTATTCAAATTAATACTTTTTAAAAGTTCTAAAAGCACCGTGTTGCATACATTAAGGGCGTTTAAACAGTATGTCTACTTGTACATTTTTTACGTTTTTAATTATTTATTTTAAAAATTTATCAATTTTGATATAATAACTTTGCTCACTTTTTTATAACTTTGATTCAACTTAATATTTTTGAAAAATTCAAAACGCATCGTGTTGCATACATCAAGGGCGTTCCAATAGTATATCTACTTGTTAATTTTATTAGGTTTTTATTTATTTATTTTACAAATTCATCAAATTTTAAATAATAACTTGAGCACTTTTTAATAACATTTATTCAAATTAATACTTTTTAAAAGTTCAAAAAGCATCGTGTTGCATACATTAAGGGCGTTCAAACAGAATGTCTACTTGTACATTTTTTACGTTTTTAGTTATTTATTTCAAAAATTCATCAAATTTGAAATAATAACTTCGGCACTTTTTAATAACTTTTACCCAAATTAAAATTTTTTAAAAATTCGAAAAGCATCGTGTTGCATACATCAAGGGGTTTCCAGCAGTATATTTAATTGTACATTTTTTTATGTTTTTAATTATTTATTTCAAAAATTCATCAAATTTGAATCAATAACTTCGGCACTTTTTAATAACTTTTACGAAAATTAATATTTTTAAAAATTTCAAAAAGAATTGTGTTGCATCCATCAAGGGCTTTCCAACAGTATGTCTACTTATATATTTTATTACGTTTTTAATAATTTATTTTGAAAATATATCAATTTTGATATAATAACTTTGCTCACTTTTTTATAACTTTGATTCAACTTAATATTTTTGCAAAATTCAAAACGCATCGTGTTGCATACATCAAGGGCGTTCCAATAGTATATCTACTTGTTAATTTTATTACGTTTTTATTTATTTATTTTAAAAATTCATCAAATTTTAAATAATAACTGGAGCACTTTATAATAACTTTTATTCAAATTAATACTTTTTAAAAGTTCAAAAAGCATCGTGTTGCATACATTAAGGGCGTTCAAACAGAATGTCTACTTGTACATTTTTTACGTTTTTAGTTATTTATTTCAAAAATTCATCAAATTAACTTCGGCACTTTTTAATAACTTTTACCCAAATTAATATTTTTTAAAAATTCGAAAAGCATCGTGTTGCATACATCAAGGGGTTTCCAGCAGTATATTTAATTGTACATTTTTTTATGTTTTTAATTATTTATTTCAAAAATTCATCAAATTTGAATCAATAACTTCGGCACTTTTTAATAACTTTTACGCAAATTAATATTTTCAAAAATTTAAAAAACATTGTGTTGCATACATCAAGGGCTTTCCAACAGTATGTCTACTTGTATATTTTATTACGTTTTTAATAATTTATTTTGAAAATTCATCAAATTTTAAATAATAGCTTGGACACTTTTTAATAACTTTTATTCAAATTAATTCTTTTCAAAAGTTTAAAAAGCATCGTGTTGCATACTTCAAGTGCTATCTAGCAGTATGTTTTTTTTATACATTTTTTTATGTTTTTAATTATTTAATTCGAAAATTCATCAAATTTGAAATAATAACTTTGTCACTTTTTAATAACTTTTACCCAAATTAATATTTTTCAAAAATTTGCAAAGCATTGTGTTGCATACATCAAGGGGTTTTCGGCAATATATTTAATTGTACATTTTTTTATGGTTTTAATTATTTATTTTAACAATTCATCAAATTTTAAATAATAACTTGGGCACTTTTTATTAACTTTTATTCAAATTAATACTTCTTAAAAGTTCAAAAAGCATCGTGTTGCATACATTAAGGGCGTTTGAACAGTATGTCTACTTGTACATTTTTTACGTTTTTAATTTTTTATTTTAAAAATTTATCAAATTTGAATTAATAACTTTGCTCACTTTTTAATAACTTTTACGCAAATTAATATTTTTCAAAAATTCAAAAAACATCGTGTTGCAAACATCAAGGTCGTTCCAGCAGTATATTTACTTGTACATTTTTTATGTTTTTAATTATTTATTTCAAAAATTCATCAAATTTGAAATAATAACTTTGCTCACTTTTTAACAAACTTTGATTCAAATTAATATTTTTCAAAAATTCAAAAAGCATCGTGTTGCTCACATTAAGGGCGTTACAATAGTATTTCTACTTGTACATTTTTTTTACGTTTTTAATTATTTATTTAAAAAAATTATCAAATTTGAAATAATAACTTCGGCACTTTTTGATAACTTTTACGCAAATAATATTTTTTAAAAATTCAAAAAGCATCGTGTTGCATGCATCAAGGGCTTTCTAACACTATGGTTACTTGTATAATTTTACGTTTTTAATTATTTATTTCAAAAAATCATCTAATTTGAAATAATAACTTCGGCACTTTTTAATAACTTTTACGCAAATTAATATTTTTCAAAAAGCATTGTTTTGCATACATCAAGGACTTTTTAGCAGAATGTTTGCTTGTATATTTTATTACGTTTTTAATTATTTATTTTTAAAATTCATCAAGTTTGAAATAATAACTTCGGTTTTTTTTTAATAACTTTTTTGCAAATTAATATTTTTCAACTTGTATATTTTATTACGTTTTTAATAATTTATTTTGAAAGTTCATCAAATTTTAAATAATAGCTTGGGCACTTTTTAATAACTTTTATTCAAATTAATACTTTTTAAAAGTTCAAAAAGCATCGTGTTGCATACATTAAGAGCGTTCAAACAGTATGTCTACTTATACATTTTTTACGTTTTTAATTATTTATTTTAAAAATTTATCAAAATTGAAATAATAACTTTGCTCACTTTTTAATAACTTTTACGCAAATTAATATTTTTCAAAAATTTAAAAAGCATCGTGTTGCATACATCAAGGGCGTTCTAACACTATGGTTACTTGTATATTTTTACGTTTTTAATTATTTATTTCAAAAAATCATCAAATTTGGAATAATAACTTCGGCACTTTTTAATAACTTTTACGCAAATTAATATTTTTCAAAAAGCATTGTTTTGCATACATCAAGGACTTTTTAGCAGTATGTTTGCTTGTATATTTTATTACGTTTTTAATTAATTATTTTTAAAATTCATCAAGTTTGAAATAATAACTTCGGCTTTTTTTAATAAATTTCTTGCAAATTAATATTTTTAAACTTGTATATTTTACTACGTTTTTAATAATTTATTTTGAAAGTTCATCAAATTTTAAATAATAGCTTGGGCACTTTTTAATAACTTTTATTCAAATTAATACTTTTTAAAAGTTTAAAAAGCATCGTGTTGCATACATCAAGTGCTTTTCAGCAGTATGTTTTTTTTTTGTACATTTTTTTTCGTTTTAATTATTTATTTCAAAAATTCATCAAATTTGAAATAATAACTTCGGCACTTTTTAATAACTTTTACCCAAATTAATATTTTTAAAAAATTCGAAAAGCATCGTGTTGCATACATCAAGGGGTTTTTGGCGGTATATATAATTGTACATTTTTTTATGTTTTTAATTGTTTATTTCAAAAATTTATCAAATTTTAAATAATAACTTGGGCACTTTTTAATAACTTTTATTCAAATTAATACTTTTTAAAAGTTCTAAAAGCACCGTGTTGCATACATTAAGGGCGTTTAAACAGTATGTCTACTTGTACATTTTTTACGTTTTTAATTATTTATTTTAAAAATTTATCAATTTTGATATAATAACTTTGCTCACTTTTTTATAACTTTAATTCAACTTAATATTTTTGAAAAATTCAAAACGCATCGTGTTGCATAGATCAAGGGCGTTCCAATAGTATATTTGCTTTGTTAATTTTATTACGTTTTTATTTATTTATTTTAAAAATTCATCAAATTTTAAATAATAACTTGAGCACTTTTTAATAACTTTTATTCAAATTAATACTTTTTAAAAGTTCAAAAAGCATCGTGTTGCATACATTAAGGGCGTTCAAACAGAATGTCTACTTGTACATTTTTTACGTTTTTAGTTATTAATTTCAAAAATTCATCAAATTTGAAATAATAACTTCTGCACTTTTTAATAACTTTTACCCAAATTAATATTTTTTAAAAATTCGAAAAGCATCGTGTTGCATACATCAAGGGGTGTTTAGCAGTATATTTAATTGTACATTTTTTTATGTTTTTAATTATTTATTTCAAAAATTCATCAAATTTGAATCAATAACTTCGGCACTTTTTAATAACTTTTACGCAAATTAATATTTTTAAAAATTTCAAAAAGAATTGTGTTGCATACATCAAGGGCTTTCCAACAGTATGTCTACTTGTATATTTTATTACGTTTTTAATAATTTATTTTGAAAATTTATCAATTTTGATATAATAACTTTGCTCACTTTTTTATAACTTTGATTCAACTTAATATTTTTGAAAAATTCAAAACGCATCGTGTTGCATACATCAAGGGCGTTCCAATAGTATATCTACTTGTTAATTTTATTACGTTTTTATTTATTTATTTTAAAAATTCATCAAATTTTAAATAATAACTTGAGCACTTTATAATAACTTTTATTCAAATTAATACTTTTTAAAAGTTCAAAAAGCATCGTGTTGCATACATTAAGGGCGTTCAAACAAAATGTCTACTTGTACATTTTTTACGTTTTTAGTTATTTATTTCAAAAATTCATCAAATTTGAAATAATAACTTCGGCACTTTTTAATAACTTTTACCCAAATTAATATTTTTTAAAAATTCGAAAAGCATCGTGTTGCATACATCAAGGGGTTTCCAGCAGTATATTTAATTGTACATTTTTTTATGTTTTTAATTTTTTATTTCCAAAATTCATCAAATTTGAATCAATAACTTTGGCACTTTTTAATAACTTTTACGCAAATTAATATTTTTAAAAATTTCAAAAAGAATTGTGTTGCATACATCAAGGGCTTTCCAACAGTATGTCTACTTGTATATTTTATTACGTTTTTAATAATTTATTTTGAAAATTCATCAAATTTTAAATAATAGCTTGGGCACTTTTTAATAACTTTTATTCAAATTAATACTTTTTAAAAGTTTAAAATGCATCGTGTTGCATACATCAAGTGCTTTTCAGCAGTATGTTTTTTTTTTGTACATTTTTTTATGTTTTAATTATTTATTTCAAAAATTCATCAAATTTGAAATAATAACTTCGGCACTTTTTAATAACTTTTACCCAAATTAATATTTTTCAAAAATTCGAAAAGCATCGTGTTGCATACATCAAGGGGTTTTTGGCGGTATATATAATTGTACATTTTTTTATGTTTTTAATTGTTTATTTCAAAAATTTATCAAATTTTAAATAATAACTTGGGCACTTTTTAATAACTTTTATTCAAATTAATACTTTTTAAAAGTTCTAAAAGCACCGTGTTGCATACATTAAGGGCGTTTAAAAAGTATGTCTACTTGTACATTTTTTACGTTTTTAATTATTTATTTTAAAAATTTATCAATTTTGATATAATAACTTTGCTCACTTTTTTATAACTTTGATTCAACTTAATATTTTTGAAAAATTCAAAACGCATCGTGTTGCATACATCAAGGGCGTTCCAATAGTATATCTACTTGTTAATTTTATTACGTTTTTATTTATTTATTTTAAAAATTCATCAAATTTTAAATAATAACTTGAGCACTATTTAATAACTTTTATTCAAATTAATACTTTTTAAAAGTTCAAAAAGCATCGTGTTGCATACATTAAGGGCGTTCAAACAGAATGTCTACTTGTACATTTTTTACGTTTTTAGTTATTTATTTCAAAAATTCATCAAATTTGAAATAATAACTTCGGCAATTTTTAATAACTTTTACCCAAATTAATATTTTTTAAAAATTCAAAAAGCATCGTGTTGCATACATCAAGGGGTTTCCAGCAGTATATTTAATTGTACATTTTTTTATGTTTTTAATTATTTATTTCAAAAATTCATCAAATTTGAATCAATAACTTCGGCACTTTTTAATAACTTTTACGCAAATTAATATTTTTAAAAATTTCAAAAAGAATTGTGTTGCATACATCAAGGGCTTTCCAACAGTATGTCTACTTGTATATTTTATTACGTTTTTAATAATTTATTTTGAAAATTCATCAAATTTTAAATAATAGCTTGGGCACTTTTTAATAACTTTTATTCAAATTAATTCTTTTCAAAAGTTTAAAAAGCATCGTGTTGCATACTTCAAGTGCTATCTAGCAGTATGTTTTTTTTTATACATTTTTTTATGTTTTTAATTATTTAATTGGAAAATTCATCAAATTTGAAATAATAACTTTGTCACTTTTTAATAACTTTTACCCAAATTAATATTTTTCAAAAATTTGCAAAGCATTGCGTTGCATACATCAAGGGGTTTTCGGCAATATATTTAATTGTACATTTTTTTATGGTTTTAATCATTTATTTTAAAAATTCATCAAGTTTGAAATAATAACTTCGGCTTTTTTTTAATAAATTTCTTGCAAATTAATATTTTTCAACTTGTATATTTTACTACGTTTTTAATAATTTATTTTGAAAGTTCATCAAATTTTAAATAATAGCTTGGGCACTTTTTAATAACTTTTATTCAAATTAATACTTTTTAAAAGTTTAAAATGCATCGTGTTGCATACATCAAGTGCTTTTCAGCAGTATGTTTTTTTTTGTACATTTTTTTATGTTTTAATTATTTATTTCAAAAATTCATCAAATTTGAAATAATAACTTCGGCACTTTTTAATAACTTTTACCAAAATTAATATTTTTAAAAAATTCGAAAAGCATCGTGTTGCATTTATCAAGGGGTTTTTGGCGGTATATATAATTGTACATTTTTTATGTTTTTAATTGTTTATTTCAAAAATTTATCAAATTTTAAATAATAACTTGGGCACTTTTTAATAACTTTTATTCAAATTAATACTTTTTAAAAGTTCTAAAAGCACCGTGTTGCATACATTAAGGGCGTTTAAACAGTATGTCTACTTGTACATTTTTTACGTTTTTAATTATTTATTTTAAAAATTTATCAATTTTGATATAATAACTTTGCTCACTTTTTTATAACTTTGATTCAACTTAATATTTTTGAAAAATTCAAAACGCATCGTGTTGCATACATCAAGGGCGTTCCAATAGTATATCTACTTGTTAATTTTATTAGGTTTTTATTTATTTATTTTACAAATTCATCAAATTTTAAATAATAACTTGAGCACTTTTTAATAACATTTATTCAAATTAATACTTTTTAAAAGTTCAAAAAGCATCGTGTTGCATACATTAAGGGCGTTCAAACAGAATGTCTACTTGTACATTTTTTACGTTTTTAGTTATTTATTTCAAAAATTCATCAAATTTGAAATAATAACTTCGGCACTTTTTAATAACTTTTACCCAAATTAAATTTTTTTAAAAATTCGAAAAGCATCGTGTTGCATACATCAAGGGGTTTCCAGCAGTATATTTAATTGTACATTTTTTTATGTTTTTAATTATTTATTTCAAAAATTCATCAAATTTGAATCAATAACTTCGGCACTTTTTAATAACTTTTACGCAAATTAATATTTTTAAAAATTTCAAAAAGAATTGTGTTGCATCCATCAAGGGCTTTCCAACAGTATGTCTACTTATATATTTTATTACGTTTTTAATAATTTATTTTGAAAATATATCAATTTTGATATAATAACTTTGCTCACTTTTTTATAACTTTGATTCAACTTAATATTTTTGAAAACTTCAAAACGCATCGTGTTGCATACATCAAGGGCATTCCAATAGTATTTCTACTTGTTAATTTTATTACGTTTTTATTTATTTATTTTAAAAATTCATCAAATTTTAAATAACAACTTGAGCACTTTATAATAACTTTTATTCAAATTAATACTTTTTAAAAGTTCAAAAAGCATCGTGTTGCATACATTAAGGGCGTTCAAACAGAATGTCTACTTGTACATTTTTTACGTTTTTAGTTATTTATTTCAAAAATGCATCAAATTAACTTCGGCACTTTTTAATAACTTTTACCCAAATTAATATTTTTTAAAAATTCGAAAAGCATCGTGTTGCATACATCAAGGGGTTTCCAGCAGTATATTTAATTGTACATTTTTTTATGTTTTTAATTATTTATTTCAAAAATTCATCAAATTTGAATCAATAACTTCGGCACTTTTTAATAACTTTTACGCAAATTAATATTTTTAAAAATTTCAAAAAGAATTGTGTTGCATACATCAAGGGCTTTCCAACAGTATGTCTACTTGTATATTTTATTACGTTTTTAATAATTTATTTTGAAAATTCATCAAATTTTAAATAATAGCTGGGGCACTTTTTAATAACTTTTATTCAAATTAATTCTTTTCAAAAGTTTAAAAAGCATCGTGTTGCATACTTCAAGTGCTATCTAGCAGTATGTTCTTTTTTATACATTTTTTTATGTTTTTAATTATTTAATTCGAAAATTCATCAAATTTGAAATAATAACTTTGTCACTTTTTAATAACTTTTACCCAAATTAATATTTTTCAAAAATTTGCAAAGCATTGTGTTGCATACATCAAGGGGTTTTCGGCAATATATTTAATTGTACATTTTTTTATGGTTTTAATTATTTATTTTAAAAATTCATCAAGTTTGAAATAATAACTTCGGCTTTTTTTAATAAATTGCTTGCAAATTAATATTTTTCAACTTGTATATTTTACTACGTTTTTAATAATTTATTTTGAAAGTTCATCAAATTTTAAATAATAGCTTGGGCACTTTTTAATAACTTTTATTCAAATTAATACTTTTTAAAAGTTTAAAATGCATCGTGTTGCATACATTAAGTGCTTTTCAGCAGTATGTTTTTTGTTTGTACATTTTTTTATGTTTTTATTATTTATTTCAAAAATTCATCAAATTTTAAATAATAACTTCGGCACTTTTTAATAACTTTTACCCAAATTAATATTTTTCAAAAATTCGAAAAGCATCGTGTTGCATACATCAAGGGGTTTTTGGCGGTATATATAATTGTACATTTTTTTATGTTTTTAATTGTTTATTTCAAAAATTTATCAAATTTTAAATAATAACTTGGGCACTTTTTAATAACTTTTATTCAAATTAATACTTTTTAAAAGTTCTAATAGCACCGTGTTGCATACATTAAGGGCGTTTAAACAGTATGTCTACTTGTACATTTTTTACGTTTTTAATTATTTATTTTAAAAATTTATCAATTTTGATATAATAACTTTGCTCACTTTTTTATAACTTTGATTCAACTTAATATTTTTGAAAAATTCAAAACGCATCGTGTTGCATACATCAAGGGCGTTCCAATAGTATATCTACTTGTTAATTTTATTACGTTTTTATTTATTTATTTTAAAAATTCATCAAATTTTAAATAATAACTGGAGCACTTTATAATAACTTTTATTCAAATTAATACTTTTTAAAAGTTCAAAAAGCATCGTGTTGCATACATTAAGGGCGTTCAAACAGAATGTCTACTTGTACATTTTTTACGTTTTTAGTTATTTATTTCAAAAATTCATCAAATTAACTTCGGCACTTTTTAATAACTTTTACCCAAATTAATATTTTTTAAAAATTCGAAAAGCATCGTGTTGCATACATCAAGGGGTTTCCAGCAGTATATTTAATTGTACATTTTTTTATGTTTTTAATTATTTATTTCAAAAATTCATCAAATTTGAATCAATAACTTCGGCACTTTTTAATAACTTTTACGCAAATTAATATTTTCAAAAATTTAAAAAACATTGTGTTGCATACATCAAGGGCTTTCCAACAGTATGTCTACTTGTATATTTTATTACGTTTTTAATAATTTATTTTGAAAATTCATCAAATTTTAAATAATAGCTTGGACACTTTTTAATAACTTTTATTCAAATTAATTCTTTTCAAAAGTTTAAAAAGCATCGTGTTGCATACTTCAAGTGCTATCTAGCAGTATGTTTTTTTTTATACATTTTTTTATGTTTTTAATTATTTAATTCGAAAATTCATCAAATTTGAAATAATAACTTTGTCACTTTTTAATAACTTTTACCCAAATTAATATTTTTCAAAAATTTGCAAAGCATTGTGTTGCATACATCAAGGGGTTTTCGGCAATATATTTAATTGTACATTTTTTTATGGTTTTAATTATTTATTTTAACAATTCATCAAATTTTAAATAATAACTTGGGCACTTTTTATTAACTTTTATTCAAATTAATACTTCTTAAAAGTTCAAAAAGCATCGTGTTGCATACATTAAGGGCGTTTGAACAGTATGTCTACTTGTACATTTTTTACGTTTTTAATTTTTTATTTTAAAAATTTATCAAATTTGAATTAATAACTTTGCTCACTTTTTAATAACTTTTACGCAAATTAATATTTTTCAAAAATTCAAAAAACATCGTGTTGCAAACATCAAGGTCGTTCCAGCAGTATATTTACTTGTACATTTTTTATGTTTTTAATTATTTATTTCAAAAATTCATCAAATTTGAAATAATAACTTTGCTCACTTTTTAACAAACTTTGATTCAAATTAATATTTTTCAAAAATTCAAAAAGCATCGTGTTGCTCACATTAAGGGCGTTACAATAGTATTTCTACTTGTACATTTTTTTTACGTTTTTAATTATTTATTTAAAAAAATTATCAAATTTGAAATAATAACTTCGGCACTTTTTGATAACTTTTACGCAAATAATATTTTTTAAAAATTCAAAAAGCATCGTGTTGCATACATCAAGGGCTTTCTAACACTATGGTTACTTGTATAATTTTACGTTTTTAATTATTTATTTCAAAAAATCATCTAATTTGAAATAATAACTTCGGCACTTTTTAATAACTTTTACGCAAATTAATATTTTTCAAAAAGCATTGTTTTGCATACATCAAGGACTTTTTAGCAGTATGTTTGCTTGTATATTTTATTACGTTTTTAATTATTTATTTTTAAAATTCATCAAGTTTGAAATAATAACTTCGGTTTTTTTTTAATAACTTTTTTGCAAATTAATATTTTTCAACTTGTATATTTTATTACGTTTTTAATAATTTATTTTGAAAGTTCATCAAATTTTAAATAATAGCTTGGGCACTTTTTAATAACTTTTATTCAAATTAATACTTTTTAAAAGTTCAAAAAGCATCGTGTTGCATACATTAAGAGCGTTCAAACAGTATGTCTACTTATACATTTTTTACGTTTTTAATTATTTATTTTAAAAATTTATCAAAATTGAAATAATAACTTTGCTCACTTTTTAATAACTTTTACGCAAATTAATATTTTTCAAAAATTTAAAAAGCATCGTGTTGCATACATCAAGGGCGTTCTAACACTATGGTTACTTGTATATTTTTACGTTTTTAATTATTTATTTCAAAAAATCATCAAATTTGGAATAATAACTTCGGCACTTTTTAATAACTTTTACGCAAATTAATATTTTTCAAAAAGCATTGTTTTGCATACATCAAGGACTTTTTAGCAGTATGTTTGCTTGTATATTTTATTACGTTTTTAATTAATTATTTTTAAAATTCATCAAGTTTGAAATAATAACTTCGGCTTTTTTTAATAAATTTCTTGCAAATTAATATTTTTAAACTTGTATATTTTACTACGTTTTTAATAATTTATTTTGAAAGTTCATCAAATTTTAAATAATAGCTTGGGCACTTTTTAATAACTTTTATTCAAATTAATACTTTTTAAAAGTTTAAAAAGCATCGTGTTGCATACATCAAGTGCTTTTCAGCAGTATGTTTTTTTTTTGTACATTTTTTTTCGTTTTAATTATTTATTTCAAAAATTCATCAAATTTGAAATAATAACTTCGGCACTTTTTAATAACTTTTACCCAAATTAATATTTTTAAAAAATTCGAAAAGCATCGTGTTGCATACATCAAGGGGTTTTTGGCGGTATATATAATTGTACATTTTTTTATGTTTTTAATTGTTTATTTCAAAAATTTATCAAATTTTAAATAATAACTTGGGCACTTTTTAATAACTTTTATTCAAATTAATACTTTTTAAAAGTTCTAAAAGCACCGTGTTGCATACATTAAGGGCGTTTAAACAGTATGTCTACTTGTACATTTTTTACGTTTTTAATTATTTATTTTAAAAATTTATCAATTTTGATATAATAACTTTGCTCACTTTTTTATAACTTTAATTCAACTTAATATTTTTGAAAAATTCAAAACGCATCGTGTTGCATAGATCAAGGGCGTTCCAATAGTATATTTGCTTTGTTAATTTTATTACGTTTTTATTTATTTATTTTAAAAATTCATCAAATTTTAAATAATAACTTGAGCACTTTTTAATAACTTTTATTCAAATTAATACTTTTTAAAAGTTCAAAAAGCATCGTGTTGCATACATTAAGGGCGTTCAAACAGAATGTCTACTTGTACATTTTTTACGTTTTTAGTTATTAATTTCAAAAATTCATCAAATTTGAAATAATAACTTCGGCACTTTTTAATAACTTTTACCCAAATTAATATTTTTTAAAAATTCGAAAAGCATCGTGTTGCATACATCAAGGGGAGTTTAGCAGTATATTTAATTGTACATTTTTTATGTTTTTAATTATTTATTTCAAAAATTCATCAAATTTGAATCAATAACTTCGGCACTTTTTAATAACTTTTACGCAAATTAATATTTTTAAAAATTTCAAAAAGAATTATGTTGCATACATCAAGGGCTTTCCAACAGTATGTCTACTTGTATATTTTATTACGTTTTTAATAATTTATTTTGAAAATTTATCAATTTTGATATAATAACTTTGCTCACTTTTTTATAACTTTGATTCAACTTAATATTTTTGAAAAATTCAAAACGCATCGTGTTGCATACATCAAGGGCGTTCCAATAGTATATCTACTTGTTAATTTTATTACGTTTTTATTTATTTATTTTAAAAATTCATCAAATTTTAAATAATAACTTGAGCACTTTATAATAACTTTTATTCAAATTAATACTTTTTAAAAGTTCAAAAAGCATCGTGTTGCATACATTAAGGGCGTTCAAACAAAATGTCTACTTGTACATTTTTTACGTTTTTAGTTATTTATTTCAAAAATTCATCAAATTTGAAATAATAACTTCGGCACTTTTTAATAACTTTTACCCAAATTAATATTTTTTAAAAATTCGAAAAGCATCGTGTTGCATACATCAAGGGGTTTCCAGCAGTATATTTAATTGTACATTTTTTTATGTTTTTAATTTTTTATTTCCAAAATTCATCAAATTTGAATCAATAACTTTGGCACTTTTTAATAACTTTTACGCAAATTAATATTTTTAAAAATTTCAAAAAGAATTGTGTTGCATACATCAAGGGCTTTCCAACAGTATGTCTACTTGTATATTTTATTACGTTTTTAATAATTTATTTTGAAAATTCATCAAATTTTAAATAATAGCTTGGGCACTTTTTAATAACTTTTATTCAAATTAACACTTTTCAAAAGTTTAAAAAGCATCGTGTTGCATACTTCAAGTGCTATCTAGCAGTATGTTTTTTTTATACATTTTTTTATGTTTTTAATTATTTAATTCGAAAATTTATCAAATTTGAAATAATAACTTTGTCACTTTTTAATAACTTTTACCCAAATTAATATTTTTCAAAAATTTGCAAAGCATTGTGTTGCATACATCAAGGGGTTTTCGGCAATATATTTAATTGTACATTTTTTTATGGTTTTAATTATTTATTTTAAAAATTCATCAAATTTTAAATAATAACTTGGGCACTTTTTAATAATTTTTATTCAAATTAATACTTCTTAAAAGTTTAAAAAGCATCGTGTTGCATACATTAAGGGCGTTTGAACAGTATGTCTACTTGTACATTTTTTACGTTTTTAATTTTTAATTTTAAAAATTTATCAAATTTGAATTAATAACTTTGCTCACTTTTTAATAACTTTTACGCAAATTAATATTTTTCAAAAATTCAAAAAACATCGTGTTGCAAACATCAAGGTCGTTCCAGCAGTATATTTACTTGTACATTTTTTATGTTTTTAATTATTTATTTCAAAAATTCATCAAATTTGAAATAATAACTTTGCTCCCTTTTTAACAAACTTTGATTCAAATTAATATTTTTCAAAAATTCAAAAAGCATCGTATTGCTAACATTAAGGGCGTTACAATAGTATTTCTACTTGTACATTTTTTTTACGTTTTTAATTATTTATTTATAAAAATTATCAAATTTGAAATAATAACTCCGGCACTTTTTGATAACTTTTACGCAAATAATATTTTTTAAAAATTCAAAAAGCATCGTGTTGCATACATCAAGGGCTTTCTAACACTATGGTTACTTGTATATTTTTACGTTTTTAATTATTTATTTCAAAAAATCATCAAATTTGAAATAATAACTTCGGCACTTTTTAATAACTTTTACGCAAATTAATATTTTTCAAAAAGCATTGTTTTGCATACATCAAGGACTTTTTAGCAGTATGTTTGCTTGTATATTTTATTACGTTTTTAATTATTTATTTTTAAAATTCATCAAGTTTGAAATAATAACTTCGGTTTTTTTTTAATAACTTTTTTGCAAATTAATATTTTTCAACTTGTATATTTTATTACGTTTTTAATAATTTATTTTAAAAGTTCATCAAATTTTAAATAATAGCTTGGGCACTTTTTAATAACTTTTATTCAAATTAATACTTTTTAAAAGTTCAAAAAGCATCGTGTTGCATACATTAAGAGCGTTCAAACAGTATGTCTACTTATACATTTTTTACGTTTATAATTATTTATTTTAAAAATTTATCAAAATTGAAATAATAACTTTGCTCACTTTTTAATAACTTTTACGCAAATTAATATTTTTCAAAAATTCAAAAAGCATCGTGTTGCATACATCAAGGGCGTTCTAACACTATGGTTACTTGTATATTTTTACGTTTTTAATTATTTATTTCAAAAAATCATCAAATTTGAAATAATAACTTCGGCACTTTTTAATAACTTTTACGCAAATTAATATTTTTCAAAAAGCATTGTTTTGCATACATCAAGGACTTTTTAGCAGTATGTTTGCTTGTATATTTTATTACGTTTTTAATTATTTATTTTTAAAATTCATCAAGTTTGAAATAATAGTTTCGGCTTTTTTTAATAAATTTCTTGCAAATTAATATTTTTCAACTTGTATATTTTACTACGTTTTTAATAATTTATTTTGAAAGTTCATCAAATTTTAAATAATTGCTTGGGCACTTTTTAATAACTTTTATTCAAATTAATACTTTTTAAAAGTTTAAAAAGCATCGTGTTGCATACATCAAGTGCTATTCAGCAGTATGTTTTTTTTTGTACATTTTTTTTCCTTTTAATTAATTATTTCAAAAATTCATCAAATTTGAAATAATAACTTCGGCACTTTTTAATAACTTTTACCCAAATTAATATTTTTCAAAAATTCGAAAAGCATCGTGTTGCATACATCAAGGGGTTTTTGGCGGTATATATAATTGTACATTTTTTTATGTTTTTAATTGTTTATTTCAAAAATTTATCAAATTTTAAATAATAACTTGGGCACTTTTTAATAACTTTTATTCAAATTAATACTTTTTAAAAGTTCTAAAAGCACCGTGTTGCATACATTAAGGGCGTTTAAACAGTATGTCTACTTGTACATTTTTTACGTTTTTAATTATTTATTTTAAAAATTTATCAATTTTGATATAATAACTTTGCTCACTTTTTTATAACTTTGATTCAACTTAATATTTTTGAAGAATTCAAAACGCATCGTGTTGCATAGATCAAGGGCGTTCCAATAGTATATTTGCTTTGTTAATTTTATTACGTTTTTATTTATTTATTTTAAAAATTCATCAAATTTTAAATAATAACTTGAGCACTTTTTAATAACTTTTATTCAAATTAATACTTTTTAAAAGTTCAAAAAGCATCGTGTTGCATACATTAAAGGCGTTCAAACAGAATGTCTACTTGTACATTTTTTACGTTTTTAGTTATTAATTTCAAAAATTCATCAAATTTGAAATAATAACTTCGGCACTTTTTAATAACTTTTACCCAAATTAATATTTTTTAAAAATTCGAAAAGCATCGTGTTGCATACATCAAGGGGTGTTTAGCAGTATATTTAATTGAACATTTTTTTATGTTTTTAATTATTTGTTTCAAAAATTCATCAAATTTGAATCAATAACTTCGGCACTTTTTAATAACTTTTACGCAAATTAATATTTTTAAAAATTTCAAAAAGAATTGTGTTGCATACATCAAGGGCTTTCCAACAGTATGTCTACTTGTATATTTTATTACGTTTTTAATAATTTATTTTGAAAATTTATCAATTTTGATATAATAACTTTGCTCACTTTTTTATAACTTTGATTCAACTTAATATTTTTGAAAAATTCAAAACGCATCTTGTTGCATACATCAAGGGCGTTCCAATAGTATATCTACTTGTTAATTTTATTACGTTTTTATTTATTTATTTTAAAAATTCATCAAATTTTAAATAATAACTTGAGCACTTTATAATAACTTTTATTCAAATTAATACTTTTTAAAAGTTCAAAAAGCATCGTGTTGCATACATTAAGGGCGTTCAAACAAAATGTCTACTTGTACATTTTTTACGTTTTTAGTTATTTATTTCAAAAATTCATCAAATTTGAAATAATAACTTCGGCACTTTTTAATAACTTTTACCCAAATTAATATTTTTTAAAAATTCGAAAAGCATCGTGTTGCATACATCAAGGGCTTTCCAACAGTATGTCTACTTGTATATTTTATTACGTTTTTAATAATTTATTTTGAAAATTCATCAAATTTTAAATAATAGCTTGGGCACTTTTTAATAACTTTTATTCAAATTATTACTTTTCAAAAGTTTAAAAAGCATCGTGTTGCATACTTCAAGTGCTATCTAGCAGTATGTTTTTTTTTTATACATTTTTTTATGTTTTTAATTATTTAATTCGAAAATTTATCAAATTTGAAATAATAACTTTGTCACTTTTTAATAACTTTTACCCAAATTAATATTTTTCAAAAATTTGCAAAGCATTGTGTTGCATACATCAAGGGGTTTTCGGCAATATATTTAATTGTACATTTTTTTATGGTTTTAATTATTTATTTTAAAAATTCATCAAATTTTAAATAATAACTTGGGCACTTTTTAATAACTTTTATTCAAATTAATACTTCTTAAAAGTTCAAAAAGCATCGTGTTGCATACATTAAGGGCGTTTGAACAGTATGTCTACTTGTACATTTTTTACGTTTTTAATTATTTATTTTAAAAATTTATCTAATTTGAATTAATAACTTTGCTCACTTTTTAATAACTTTTACGCAAATTAATATTTTTCAAAAATTCAAAAAACATCATGTTGCAAACATCAAGGGCGTTCCAGCAGTATATTTACTTGTACATTTTTTATGTTTTTAATTATTTATTTCAAAAATTCATCAAATTTGAAATAATAACTTTGCTCACTTTTTAACAAACTTTGATTCAAATTAATATTTTTCAAAAATTCAAAAAGCATCGTGTTGCTCACATTAAGGGCGTTACAATAGTATTTCTACTTGTACATTTTTTTACGTTTTTAATTATTTATTTAAAAAATTTATCAAATTTGAAATAATAACTTCGGCACTTTTTGATAACTTTTACGCAAATAATATTTTTTAAAAATTCAAAAAGCATCGTGTTGCATACATCAAGGGCTTTCCAACAGTATGTCTACTTGTATATTTTATTACGTTTTTAATCATTTATTTTGAAAATTCATCAAATTTTAAATAATAGCTTGGGCACTTTTTAATAACTTTTATTCAAATTAATATTTTTCAAAAAGCATTGTTTTGCATACATCAAGGACTTTTTAGCAGTATGTTTGCTTGTATATTTTATTACGTTTTTAATTATTTATTTTTAAAATTCATCAAGTTTGAAATAATAACTTCGGTTTTTTTTAATAACTTTTTTGCAAATTAATATTTTTTAACTTGTATATTTTATTACGTTTTTAATAATTTATTTTAAAAGTTCATCAAATTTTAAATAATAGCTTGGGCACTTTTTAATAACTTTTATTCAAATTAATACTTTTTAAAAGTTCAAAAAGCATCGTGTTGCATACATTAAGAGCGTTCAAACAGTATGTCTACTTATACATTTTTTACGTTTATAATTATTTATTTTAAAAATTTATCAAAATTGAAATAATAACTTTGCTCACTTTTTAATAACTTTTACGCAAATTAATATTTTTCAAAAATTCAAAAAGCATCGTGTTGCATACTTCAAGTGCTATCTAGCAGTATGTTTTTTTTTATACATTTTTTTATGTTTTTAATTATTTAATTCGAAAATTTATCAAATTTGAAATAATAACTTTGTCACTTTTTAATAACTTTTACCCAAATTAATATTTTTCAAAAATTTGCAAAGCATTGTGTTGCATACATCAAGGGGTTTTCGGCAATATATTTAATTGTACATTTTTTTATGGTTTTAATTATTTATTTTAAAAATTCATCAAATTTTAAATAATAACTTGGGCACTTTTTAATAACTTTTATTCAAATTAATACTTCTTAAAAGTTCAAAAAGCATCGTGTTGCATACATTAAGGGCGTTTGAACAGTATGTCTACTTGTACATTTTTTACGTTTTTAATTATTTATTTTAAAAATTTATCTAATTTGAATTAATAACTTTGCTCATTTTTTAATAACTTTTACGCAAATTAATATTTTTCAAAAATTCAAAAAACATCATGTTGCAAACATCAAGGGCGTTCCAGCAGTATATTTACTTGTACATTTTTTATGTTTTTAATTATTTATTTCAAAAATTCATCAAATTTGAATCAATAACTTCGGCACTTTTTAATAACTTTTACGCAAATTAATATTTTTAAAAATTTCAAAAAGAATTATGTTGCATACATCAAGGGCTTTCCAACAGTATGTCTACTTGTATATTTTATTACGTTTTTAATAATTTATTTTGAAAATTTATCAATTTTGATATAATAACTTTGCTCACTTTTTTATAACTTTGATTCAACTTAATATTTTTGAAAAATTCAAAACGCATCGTGTTGCATACATCAAGGGCGTTCCAATAGTATATCTACTTGTTAATTTTATTACGTTTTTATTTATTTATTTTAAAAATTCATCAAATTTTAAATAATAACTTGAGCACTTTATAATAACTTTTATTCAAATTAATACTTTTTAAAAGTTCAAAAAGCATCGTGTTGCATACATTAAGGGCGTTCAAACAAAATGTCTACTTGTACATTTTTTACGTTTTTAGTTATTTATTTCAAAAATTCATCAAATTTGAAATAATAACTTCGGCACTTTTTAATAACTTTTACCCAAATTAATATTTTTTAAAAATTCGAAAAGCATCGTGTTGCATACATCAAGGGGTTTCCAGCAGTATATTTAATTGTACATTTTTTTATGTTTTTAATTTTTTATTTCCAAAATTCATCAAATTTGAATCAATAACTTTGGCACTTTTTAATAACTTTTACGCAAATTAATATTTTTAAAAATTTCAAAAAGAATTGTGTTGCATACATCAAGGGCTTTCCAACAGTATGTCTACTTGTATATTTTATTACGTTTTTAATAATTTATTTTGAAAATTCATCAAATTTTAAATAATAGCTTGGGCACTTTTTAATAACTTTTATTCAAATTAACACTTTTCAAAAGTTTAAAAAGCATCGTGTTGCATACTTCAAGTGCTATCTAGCAGTATGTTTTTTTTATACATTTTTTTATGTTTTTAATTATTTAATTCGAAAATTTATCAAATTTGAAATAATAACTTTGTCACTTTTTAATAACTTTTACCCAAATTAATATTTTTCAAAAATTTGCAAAGCATTGTGTTGCATACATCAAGGGGTTTTCGGCAATATATTTAATTGTACATTTTTTTATGGTTTTAATTATTTATTTTAAAAATTCATCAAATTTTAAATAATAACTTGGGCACTTTTTAATAATTTTTATTCAAATTAATACTTCTTAAAAGTTTAAAAAGCATCGTGTTGCATACATTAAGGGCGTTTGAACAGTATGTCTACTTGTACATTTTTTACGTTTTTAATTTTTAATTTTAAAAATTTATCAAATTTGAATTAATAACTTTGCTCACTTTTTAATAACTTTTACGCAAATTAATATTTTTCAAAAATTCAAAAAACATCGTGTTGCAAACATCAAGGTCGTTCCAGCAGTATATTTACTTGTACATTTTTTATGTTTTTAATTATTTATTTCAAAAATTCATCAAATTTGAAATAATAACTTTGCTCCCTTTTTAACAAACTTTGATTCAAATTAATATTTTTCAAAAATTCAAAAAGCATCGTATTGCTAACATTAAGGGCGTTACAATAGTATTTCTACTTGTACATTTTTTTTACGTTTTTAATTATTTATTTATAAAAATTATCAAATTTGAAATAATAACTCCGGCACTTTTTGATAACTTTTACGCAAATAATATTTTTTAAAAATTCAAAAAGCATCGTGTTGCATACATCAAGGGCTTTCTAACACTATGGTTACTTGTATATTTTTACGTTTTTAATTATTTATTTCAAAAAATCATCAAATTTGAAATAATAACTTCGGCACTTTTTAATAACTTTTACGCAAATTAATATTTTTCAAAAAGCATTGTTTTGCATACATCAAGGACTTTTTAGCAGTATGTTTGCTTGTATATTTTATTACGTTTTTAATTATTTATTTTTAAAATTCATCAAGTTTGAAATAATAACTTCGGTTTTTTTTTAATAACTTTTTTGCAAATTAATATTTTTCAACTTGTATATTTTATTACGTTTTTAATAATTTATTTTAAAAGTTCATCAAATTTTAAATAATAGCTTAAGCACTTTTTAATAACTTTTATTCAAATTAATACTTTTTAAAAGTTCAAAAAGCATCGGGTTGCATACATTAAGAGCGTTCAAACAGTATGTCTACTTATACATTTTTTACGTTTATAATTATTTATTTTAAAAATTTATCAAAATTGAAATAATAACTTTGCTCACTTTTTAATAACTTTTACGCAAATTAATATTTTTCAAAAATTCAAAAAGCATCGTATTGCTAACATTAAGGGCGTTACAATAGTATTTCTACTTGTACATTTTTTTTACGTTTTTAATTATTTATTTATAAAAATTATCAAATTTGAAATAATAACTCCGGCACTTTTTGATAACTTTTACGCAAATAATATTTTTTAAAAATTCAAAAAGCATCGTGTTGCATACATCAAGGGCTTTCTAACACTATGGTTACTTGTATATTTTTACGTTTTTAATTATTTATTTCAAAAAATCATCAAATTCGAAATAATAACTTCGGCACTTTTTAATAACTTTTACGCAAATTAATATTTTTCAAAAAGCATTGTTTTGCATACATCAAGGACTTTTTAGCAGTATGTTTGCTTGTATATTTTATTACGTTTTTAATTATTTATTTTTAAAATTCATCAAGTTTGAAATAATAACTTCTGTTTTTTTTTAATAACTTTTTTGCAAATTAATATTTTTCAACTTGTATATTTTATTACGTTTTTAATAATTTATTTTAAAAGTTCATCAAATTTTAAATAATAGCTTAAGCACTTTTTAATAACTTTTATTCAAATTAATACTTTTTAAAAGTTCAAAAAGCATCGGGTTGCATACATTAAGAGCGTTCAAACAGTATGTCTACTTATACATTTTTTACGTTTATAATTATTTATTTTAAAAATTTATCAAAATTGAAATAATAACTTTGCTCACTTTTTAATAACTTTTACGCAAATTAATATTTTTCAAAAATTCAAAAAGCATCGTGTTGCATTCATCAAGGGCGTTCTAACACTATGGTTACTTGTATATTTTTACGTTTTTAATTATTTATTTCAAAAAATCATCAAATTTGAAATAATAACTTCGGCACTTTTTAATAACTTTTACGCAAATTAATATTTTTCAAAAAGCATTGTTTTGCATACATCAAGGACTTTTTAGCAGTATGTTTGCTTGTATATTTTATTACGTTTTTAATTATTTATTTTTAAAATTCATCAAGTTTGAAATAATAGTTTCGGCTTTTTTTAATAATTTTCTTGCAAATTAATATTTTTCAACTTGTATATTTTACTACGTTTTTAATAATTTATTTTGAAATTTCATCAAATTTTAAATAATTGCTTGGGCACTTTTTAATAACTTTTATTCAAATTAATACTTTTTAAAAGTTTAAAAAGCATCGTGTTGCATACATCAAGTGCTTTTCAGCAGTATGTTTTTTTTTTGTACATTTTTTTTCGTTTTAATTAATTATTTCAAAAATTCATCAAATTTGAAATAATAACTTCGGCACTTTTTAATAACTTTTACCCAAATTAATATTTTTCAAAAATTCGAAAAGCATCGTGTTGCATACATCAAGGGGTTTTTGGCGGTATATATAAGTGTACATTTTTTTATGTTTTTAATTGTTTATTTCAAAAATTTATCAAATTTTAAATAATAACTTGGGCACTTTTTAATAACTTTTATTCAAATTAATACTTTTTAAAAGTTCTAAAAGCACCGTGTTGCATACATTAAGGGCGTTTAAACAGTATGTCTACTTGTACATTTTTTACGTTTTTAATTATTTATTTTAAAAATTTATCAATTTTGATATAATAACTTTGCTCACTTTTTTATAACTTTGATTCAACTTAATATTTTTGAAAAATTCAAAACGGATCGTGTTGCATAGATCAAGGGCGTTCCAATAGTATATTTACTTGTTAATTTTATTACGTTTTTATTTATTTATTTTAAAAATTCATCAAATTTTAAATAATAACTTGAGCACTTTTTAATAACTTTTATTCAAATTAATACTTTTTAAAAGTTCAAAAAGCATCGTGTTGCATACATTAAGGGCGTTCAAACAGAATGTCTACTTGTACATTTTTTACGTTTTTAGTTATTTATTTTAAAAATTCATCAAATTTGAAATAATAACTTCGGCACTTTTTAATAACTTTTACCCAAATTAATATTTTTCAAAAATGCGAAAAGCATCGTGTTGCATACATCAAGGGGTTTTTGGCGGTATATATAATTGTACATTTTTTTTATGTTTTTAATTATTTATTTCAAAAATTTATCAAATTTGAATCAATAACTTCGGCACTTTTTAATAACTTTTACGCAAATTAATATTTTTAAAAATTTCAAAAAGAAATTGTGTTGCATACATCAAGGGCTTTCCAACAGTATATCTACTTGTATATTTTATTACGTTTTTAATAATTTATTTTGAAAATTTATCAATTTTGATATAATAACTTTGCTCACTTTTTTATAACTTTGATTCAACTTAATATTTTTGAAAAATTCAAAACGCATCGTGTTGCATACATCAAGGGCGTTCCAATAGTATATCTACTTGTTAATTTTATTACGTTTTTATTTATTTATTTTAAAAATTCATCAAATTTTAAATAATAACTTGAGCACTTTTAATAACTTTTATTCAAATTAATACTTTTTAAAAGTTCAAAAAGCATCGTGTTGCATACATTAAGGGCGTTCAAACAGAATGTCTACTTGTACATTTTTCACGTTTTTAGTTATTTATTTCAAAAATTCATCAAATTTGAAATAATAACTTCGGCACTTTTTAATAACTTTTACCCAAATTAATATTTTTTAAAAATTCGAAAAGCATCGTGTTGCATACATCAAGGGGTTTCCAGCAGTATATTTAATTGTACATTTTTTTATGTTTTTAATTATTTATTTCAAAAATTCATCAAATTTGAATCAATAACTTCGGCACTTTTTAATAACTTTTACGCAAATTAATATTTTTAAAAATTTCAAAAAGAATTGTGTTGCATACATCAAGGGCTTTCCAACAGTATGTCTACTTGTATATTTTATTACGTTTTTAATAATTTATTTTGAAAATTCATCAAATTTTAAATAATAGCTTGGGCACTTTTTAATAACTTTTATTCAAATTAATACTTTTCAAAAGTTTAAAAAGCATCGTGTTGCATACTTCAAGTGCTATCTAGCAGTATGTTTTTTTTTATACATTTTTTTATGTTTTTAATTATTTAATTCGAAAATTCATCAAATTTGAAATAATAACTTTGTCACTTTTTAATAACTTTTACCCAAATTAATATTTTTCAAAAATTTGCAAAGCATTGTGTTGCATACATCAAGGGGTTTTCGGCAATATATTGAATTGTACATTTTATTATGGTCTTAATTATTTATTTTAAAAATTCATCAAATTTTAAATAATAACTTGGGCACTTTTTAATAACTTTTATTCAAATTAATACTTCTTAAAAGTTCAAAAAGCATCGTGTTGCATACATTAAGGGCGTTACAATAGTATTTCTACTTGTACATTTTTTTTACGTTGTTAATTATTTATTTAAAAAAATTATCAAATTTGAAATAATAACTTCGGCACTTTTTGATGACTTTTACGCAAATAATATTTTTTAAAAATTCAAAAAGCATCGTGTTGCATACATCAAGGGCTTTCTAACACTATGGTTACTTGTATATTTTTACGTTTTTAATTATTTATTTCAAAAAATCATCAAATTTGAAATAATAACTTCGGCACTTTTTATTAACTTTTACGCAAATTAATATTTTTCAAAAAGCATTGTTTTGCATACATCAAGGACTTTTTAGCAGTATGTTTGCTTGCATATTTTATTACGTTTTTAATTATTTATTTTTAAAATTCATCAAGTTTGAAATAATAACTTCGGCTTTTTTTAATAACTTTTTTGCAAATTAATATTTTCCAACTTGTATATTTTATTACGTTTTTAATAATTTATTTTGAAAGTTCATCCAATTTTAAATAATAGCTTGGGCACTTTTTAATAACTTTTATTCAAATTAATACTTTTTAAAAGTTCAAAAAGCATCGTGTTGCATACATTAAGAGCGTTCAAACAGTATGTCTACTTATACATTTTTTACGTTTTTAATTATTTATTTTAAAAATTTATCAAAATTGAAAAAATAACTTTGCTCACTTTTTAATAACTTTTACGCAAATTAATATTTTTCAAAAATTCAAAAAGCATCGTGTTGCATACATCAAGGGCGTTCTAACAGAATTTCTACTTGTACATTTTTTTACGTTTTTAATTATTTATTTTAAAAATTTATCAAGTTTGAAATAATAACTTCGGCACTTTTTAATAACTTTTACGCAAATAAATATTTTTTAAAAATTCAAAAAGCATCGTGTTGCATACATCAAGAAGTTTCCAGCAGCATATTTAATTGAACCTTTTTTTAATGTTTTTAAATATTTATTTCAAACATTCATCAAATTTTAAATAGTAACTTGGGCACTTTTTAATAACTTTTATTCAAATTAATACTTTTTAAAAGTTCAAGAAGCATTGTGTTGCATACATTAAGGGCGTTCAATCAGAATGTCTACTTGTACATTTTTTACGTTTTTAGTTATTTATTTTAAAAATTTATCAAATTTGAATTAATAACTTTGCTCACTTTTTTAATAACTTTTACGCAAATTAATATTTTTCAAAAATTCAAAAAGCATCGTGTTGCATACATCAAGGACGTTCCAGCAGTATGTTTACTTGTACATTTTTATTATGTTTTTAATTATTTATTTCAAAAATTTATCAAATTGGAAATAATAACTTCGGCACTTTTTATTAACTTTTACCCAAATTAAGATTTTCAAAAATTCGAACAGCATCGTGTTGCATACATTAAGGGCTTTCTAACACTATTTTTACTTGATAATATTATTACGTTTTTATTCATTTAATTTAAAAATTCATCAAATTTGAATTAATAACTTGGGAAATTTTTAATAACTTTTATTCAAATTAGTACTTTTTAAAAGTTCAAAAATCATCGTGTTTCATACATTAAGGGCGTTCAAACAGTATGTCTATTTGTACATTTTTTACGTTCTTAATTATTATTTTTAAAAATTTATCAAATTTGAAATAATAACTTTGCTCACTTTTTAAAAATATTGATTCAAATTAATATTTTTCAAAAATTCAAAAAGCATCGTGTTGCATACATCAAGGGCATTCTAACAGTAATTCTACACGTTTTTAATTATTTATTTTGAACATTTATCAAGTTTGAAATAATAACTTCGGCACTTTTTGATAACTTTAACGCAAAATAATATTTTTTAAAAATTTAAAAAGCATTGTGTTGCATACATCAAGAGCTTTCCAGCAGTATATTTACTTGTACATTTTTTATGTTTTTATTATTTAATTCAAAAATTCATCAAATTTGAAATAATAACTTCGGCACTTTTTAATAACTTTTACGAAAATTAATATTTTTCAAGAATTTGAAAAGCATCGTGTTGCATACAACAAAGGCTTTCTAACACTATTTTTACTTAAATATTTTATTACTTTCTTATTGATTTATTTTAAAAATTTGTCAAATTTGAAATAATAACTTGGGCACTTTTTAATAACTTTTATTCAATTTAATATTTTTTAAAAATTCAAAACGCACCGTGTTGCATACATCAATGGCTTTCTAACAGTATGTCTACTTGTATATTTTACGACGTTTTTATTTATTTATTTTAAAAATTTATCAAATTTTAAATAATACCTTGGGCACTTTTTAATAACTTTTATTCAAATTAATACTTTTTTAAAGTTCAAAAAGCATCGTGTTGCAAACATTAAGAGCGTTCAAACAGTATGTCTACTTGTACATTTTTTACGATTTTAATTATTTATTTTAAAAATTTATCAAAATTGAAATAATAACTTTGCTCACTTTTTAATAACTTTTACGCAAATTAATATTTTTCAAAAATTCAAAAAGCATCGTGTTGCATACATCAAGGGCGTTCTAACAGTATTTCTACTTGTACATTTTTTTACGTTTTTAATTATTTATTTCAAAAAATCATCAAATTTGAAATAATAACTTCGGCACTTTTTAATAACTTTTACGCAAATTAATATTTTTCAAAAAGCATTGTTTTGCATACATCAAGGACTTTTTAGCAGTATTTTTGCTTATATATTTTATTACGTTTTTAATTATTTATTTTTAAAATTCATCAAATTTGAAATAATAACTTCGGCTTTTTTAATAAATTTTATGCAAATTAATATTTTTCAACTTGTATATTTTATTACGTTTTTAATAATTTAGTTTGAAAGTTCATCAAATTTTAAATAATAGCTTGGGCACTTTTTAATAACTTTTATTCAAATTAATACTTTTTAAAAGTTTAAAAAGCATCGTGTTGCATACATCAAGTGCTTTTCAGCAGTATGTTTTTTTTTGTACATTTTTTTATGTTTTAATTATTTATTTCAAAAATTCATCAAATTTGAAATAATAACTTCGGCACTTTTTAATAACTTTTACCCAAATTAATATTTTTCAAAAATTCGAATAGCATCGTGTTGCATACATCAAGGGGTTTTTGGCGGTATATATAATTGTACATTTTTTTTATGTTTTTAATTGTTTATTTCAAAAATTCATCAAATTTGAAATAATAACTCCGGCACTTTTTAATAACTTTTACCCAAATTAATATTTTTCAAAAATTCGAAAAGCATCGTGTTGCATACATCAAGGGGTTTTTGGCGGTATATATTATTGTACATTTTTTTATGTTTTTAATTGTTTATTTCAAAAATTTATCAAATTTTAAATAATAACTTGGGCACTTTTTAATAACTTTTATTCAAATTAATACTTTTTAAAAGTTCTAAAAGCACCATGTTGCATACATTAAGGGCGCTTAAACAGTATGTCTACTTGTACATTTTTTACGTTTTTAATTATTTATTTTAAAAATTTATCAATTTTGATATAATAACTTTGCTCACTTTTTTATAACTTTAATTCAACTTAATATTTTTGAAAAATTCAAAACGCATCGTGTTGCATAGATCAAGGGCGTTCCAATAGTATATTTGCTTTGTTAATTTTATTACGTTTTTATTTATTTATTTTAAAAATTCATCAAATTTTAAATAATAACTTGAGCACTTTTTAATAACTTTTATTCAAATTAATACTTTTTAAAAGTTCAAAAAGCATCGTGTTGCATACATTAAGGGCGTTCAAACAGAATGTCTACTTGTACATTTTTTACGTTTTTAGTTATTAATTTCAAAAATTCATCAAATTTGAAATAATAACTTCGGCACTTTTTAATAACTTTTACCCAAATTAATATTTTTTAAAAATTCGAAAAGCATCGTGTTGCATACATCAAGGGCTTTCCAACAGTATGTCTACTTGTATATTTTATTACGTTTTTAATAATTTATTTTGAAAATTTATCAATTTTGATATAATAACTTTGCTCACTTTTTTATAACTTTGATTCAACTTAATATTTTTGAAAAATTCAAAACGCATCGTGTTGCATACATCAAGGGCGTTCCAATAGTATATCTACTTGTTAATTTTATTACGTTTTTATTTATTTATTTTAAAAATTCATCAAATTTTAAATAATAACTTGAGCACTTTATAATAACTTTTATTCAAATTAATACTTTTTAAAAGTTCAAAAAGCATCGTGTTGCATACATTAAGGGCGTTCAAACAAAATGTCTACTTGTACATTTTTTACGTTTTTAGTTATTTATTTCAAAAATTCATCAAATTTGAAATAATAACTTCGGCACTTTTTAATAACTTTTACCCAAATTAATATTTTTTAAAAATTCGAAAAGCATCGTGTTGCATACATCAAGGGCTTTCCAACAGTATGTCTACTTGTATATTTTATTACGTTTTTAATAATTTATTTTGAAAATTCATCAAATTTTAAATAATAGCTTGGGCACTTTTTAATAACTTTTATTCAAATTATTACTTTTCAAAAGTTTAAAAAGCATCGTGTTGCATACTTCAAGTGCTATCTAGCAGTATGTTTTTTTTTTATACATTTTTTTATGTTTTTAATTATTTAATTCGAAAATTTATCAAATTTGAAATAATAACTTTGTCACTTTTTAATAACTTTTACCCAAATTAATATTATTCAAAAATTTGCAAAGCATTGTGTTGCATACATCAAGGGGTTTTCGGCAATATATTTAATTGTACATTTTTTTATGGTTTTAATTATTTATTTTAAAAATTCATCAAATTTTAAATAATAACTTGGGCACTTTTTAATAACTTTTATTCAAATTAATACTTCTTAAAAGTTCAAAAAGCATCGTGTTGCATACATTAAGGGCGTTTGAACAGTATGTCTACTTGTACATTTTTTACGTTTTTAATTATTTATTTTAAAAATTTATCTAATTTGAATTAATAACTTTGCTCACTTTTTAATAACTTTTACGCAAATTAATATTTTTCAAAAATTCAAAAAACATCGTGTTGCAAACATCAAGGGCGTTCCAGCAGTATATTTACTTGTACATTTTTTATGTTTTTAATTATTTATTTCAAAAATTCATCAAATTTGAAATAATAACTTTGCTCACTTTTTAACAAACTTTGATTCAAATTAATATTTTTCAAAAATTCAAAACGCATCGTGATGCATACATCAAGGGCGTTCCAATAGTATATCTACTTGTTAATTTTATTACGTTTTTATTTATTTATTTTAAAAATTCATCAAATTTTAAATAATAACTTGAGCACTTTATAATAACTTTTATTCAAATTAATACTTTTTAAAAGTTCAAAAAGCATCGTGTTGCATACATTAAGGGCGTTCAAACAAAATGTCTACTTGTACATTTTTTACGTTTTTAGTTATTTATTTCAAAAATTCATCAAATTTGAAATAATAACTTCGGCACTTTTTAATAACTTTTACCCAAATTAATATTTTTTAAAAATTCGAAAAGCATCGTGTTGCATACATCAAGGGCTTTCCAACAGTATGTCTACTTGTATATTTTATTACGTTTTTAATAATTTATTTTGAAAATTCATCAAATTTTAAATAATAGCTTGGGCACTTTTTAATAACTTTTATTCAAATTATTACTTTTCAAAAGTTTAAAAAGCATCGTGTTGCATACTTCAAGTGCTATCTAGCAGTATGTTTTTTTTTTATACATTTTTTTATGTTTTTAATTATTTAATTCGAAAATTTATCAAATTTGAAATAATAACTTTGTCACTTTTTAATAACTTTTACCCAAATTAATATTTTTCAAAAATTTGCAAAGCATTGTGTTGCATACATCAAGGGGTTTTCGGCAATATATTTAATTGTACATTTTTTTATGGTTTTAATTATTTATTTTAAAAATTCATCAAATTTTAAATAATAACTTGGGCACTTTTTAATAACTTTTATTCAAATTAATACTTCTTAAAAGTTCAAAAAGCATCGTGTTGCATACATTAAGGGCGTTTGAACAGTATGTCTACTTGTACATTTTTTACGTTTTTAATTATTTATTTTAAAAATTTATCTAATTTGAATTAATAACTTTGCTCACTTTTTAATAACTTTTACGCAAATTAATATTTTTCAAAAATTCAAAAAACATCGTGTTGCAAACATCAAGGACGTTCCAGCAGTATATTTACTTGTACATTTTTTATGTTTTTAATTATTTATTTCAAAAATTCATCAAATTTGAAATAATAACTTTGCTCACTTTTTAACAAACTTTGATTCAAATTAATATTTTTCAAAAATTCTTGCATCGTGTTGCTCACATTAAGGGCGTTACAATAGTATTTCTACTTGTACATTTTTTTACGTTCTTAATTATTTATTTAAAAAATTTATCAAATTTGAAATAATAACTTCGGCACTTTTTGATAACTTTTACGCAAATAATATTTTTTAAAAATTCAAAAAGCATCGTGTTGCATACATCAAGGGCTTTCCAACAGTATGTCTACTTGTATATTTTATTACGTTTTTAATCATTTATTTTGAAAATTCATCAAATTTTAAATAATAGCTTGGGCACTTTTTAATAACTTTTATTCAAATTAATATTTTTCAAAAAGCATTGTTTTGCATACATCAAGGACTTTTTAGCAGTATGTTTGCTTGTATATTTTATTACGTTTTTAATTATTTATTTTTAAAATTCATCAAGTTTGAAATAATAACTTCGGTTTTTTTTAATAACTTTTTTGCAAATTAATATTTTTCAACTTGTATATTTTATTACGTTTTTAATAATTTATTTTAAAAGTTCATCAAATTTTAAATAATAGCTTGGGCACTTTTTAATAACTTTTATTCAAATTAATACTTTTTAAAAGTTCAAAAAGCATCGTGTTGCATACATTAAGAGCGTTCAAACAGTATGTCTACTTATACATTTTTTACGTTTATAATTATTTATTTTAAAAATTTATCAAAATTGAAATAATAACTTTGCTCACTTTTTAATAACTTTTACGCAAATTAATATTTTTCAAAAATTCAAAAAGCATCGTGTTGCATACATCAAGGGCGTTCTAACACTATGGTTACTTGTATATTTTTACGTTTTTAATTATTTATTTCAAAAAATCATCAAATTTGAAATAATAACTTCGGCACTTTTTAATAACTTTTACGCAAATTAATATTTTTCAAAAAGCATTGTTTTGCATACATCAAGGACTTTTTAGCAGTATGTTTGCTTGTATATTTTATTACGTTTTTAATTATTTATTTTTAAAATTCATCAAGTTTGAAATAATAGTTTCGGCTTTTTTTAATAAATTTCTTGCAAATTAATATTTTTCAACTTGTATATTTTACTACGTTTTTAATAATTTATTTTGAAAGTTCATCAAATTTTAAATAATTGCTTGGGCACTTTTTAATAACTTTTATTCAAATTAATACTTTTTAAAAGTTTAAAAAGCATCGTGTTGCATACATCAAGTGCTATTCAGCAGTATGTTTTTTTTTGTACATTTTTTTTCCTTTTAATTAATTATTTCAAAAATTCATCAAATTTGAAATAATAACTTCGGCACTTTTTAATAACTTTTACCCAAATTAATATTTTTCAAAAATTCGAAAAGCATCGTGTTGCATACATCAAGGGGTTTTTGGCGGTATATATAATTGTACATTTTTTTATGTTTTTAATTGTTTATTTCAAAAATTTATCAAATTTTAAATAATAACTTGGGCACTTTTTAATAACTTTTATTCAAATTAATACTTTTTAAAAGTTCTAAAAGCACCGTGTTGCATACATTAAGGGCGTTTAAACAGTATGTCTACTTGTACATTTTTTACGTTTTTAATTATTTATTTTAAAAATTTATCAATTTTGATATAATAACTTTGCTCACTTTTTTATAACTTTGATTCAACTTAATATTTTTGAAGAATTCAAAACGCATCGTGTTGCATAGATCAAGGGCGTTCCAATAGTATATTTGCTTTGTTAATTTTATTACGTTTTTATTTATTTATTTTAAAAATTCATCAAATTTTAAATAATAACTTGAGCACTTTTTAATAACTTTTATTCAAATTAATACTTTTTAAAAGTTCAAAAAGCATCGTGTTGCATACATTAAAGGCGTTCAAACAGAATGTCTACTTGTACATTTTTTACGTTTTTAGTTATTAATTTCAAAAATTCATCAAATTTGAAATAATAACTTCGGCACTTTTTAATAACTTTTACCCAAATTAATATTTTTTAAAAATTCGAAAAGCATCGTGTTGCATACATCAAGGGGTGTTTAGCAGTATATTTAATTGAACATTTTTTTATGTTTTTAATTATTTGTTTCAAAAATTCATCAAATTTGAATCAATAACTTCGGCACTTTTTAATAACTTTTACGCAAATTAATATTTTTAAAAATTTCAAAAAGAATTGTGTTGCATACATCAAGGGCTTTCCAACAGTATGTCTACTTGTATATTTTATTACGTTTTTAATAATTTATTTTGAAAATTTATCAATTTTGATATAATAACTTTGCTCACTTTTTTATAACTTTGATTCAACTTAATATTTTTGAAAAATTCAAAACGCATCTTGTTGCATACATCAAGGGCGTTCCAATAGTATATCTACTTGTTAATTTTATTACGTTTTTATTTATTTATTTTAAAAATTCATCAAATTTTAAATAATAACTTGAGCACTTTATAATAACTTTTATTCAAATTAATACTTTTTAAAAGTTCAAAAAGCATCGTGTTGCATACATTAAGGGCGTTCAAACAAAATGTCTACTTGTACATTTTTTACGTTTTTAGTTATTTATTTCAAAAATTCATCAAATTTGAAATAATAACTTCGGCACTTTTTAATAACTTTTACCCAAATTAATATTTTTTAAAAATTCGAAAAGCATCGTGTTGCATACATCAAGGGCTTTCCAACAGTATGTCTACTTGTATATTTTATTACGTTTTTAATAATTTATTTTGAAAATTCATCAAATTTTAAATAATAGCTTGGGCACTTTTTAATAACTTTTATTCAAATTATTACTTTTCAAAAGTTTAAAAAGCATCGTGTTGCATACTTCAAGTGCTATCTAGCAGTATGTTTTTTTTTTATACATTTTTTTATGTTTTTAATTATTTAATTCGAAAATTTATCAAATTTGAAATAATAACTTTGTCACTTTTTAATAACTTTTACCCAAATTAATATTTTTCAAAAATTTGCAAAGCATTGTGTTGCATACATCAAGGGGTTTTCGGCAATATATTTAATTGTACATTTTTTTATGGTTTTAATTATTTATTTTAAAAATTCATCAAATTTTAAATAATAACTTTGGCACTTTTTAATAACTTTTATTCAAATTAATACTTCTTAAAAGTTCAAAAAGCATCGTGTTGCATACATTAAGGGCGTTTGAACAGTATGTCTACTTGTACATTTTTTACGTTTTTAATTATTTATTTTAAAAATTTATCTAATTTGAATTAATAACTTTGCTCACTTTTTAATAACTTTTACGCAAATTAATATTTTTCAAAAATTCAAAAAACATCATGTTGCAAACATCAAGGGCGTTCCAGCAGTATATTTACTTGTACATTTTTTATGTTTTTAATTATTTATTTCAAAAATTCATCAAATTTGAAATAATAACTTTGCTCACTTTTTAACAAACTTTGATTCAAATTAATATTTTTCAAAAATTCAAAAAGCATCGTGTTGCTCACATTAAGGGCGTTACAATAGTATTTCTACTTGTACATTTTTTTACGTTTTTAATTATTTATTTAAAAAATTTATCAAATTTGAAATAATAACTTCGGCACTTTTTGATAACTTTTACGCAAATAATATTTTTTAAAAATTCAAAAAGCATCGTGTTGCATACATCAAGGGCTTTCCAACAGTATGTCTACTTGTATATTTTATTACGTTTTTAATCATTTATTTTGAAAATTCATCAAATTTTAAATAATAGCTTGGGCACTTTTTAATAACTTTTATTCAAATTAATATTTTTCAAAAAGCATTGTTTTGCATACATCAAGGACTTTTTAGCAGTATGTTTGCTTGTATATTTTATTACGTTTTTAATTATTTATTTTTAAAATTCATCAAGTTTGAAATAATAACTTCGGTTTTTTTTAATAACTTTTTTGCAAATTAATATTTTTTAACTTGTATATTTTATTACGTTTTTAATAATTTATTTTAAAAGTTCATCAAATTTTAAATAATAGCTTGGGCACTTTTTAATAACTTTTATTCAAATTAATACTTTTTAAAAGTTCAAAAAGCATCGTGTTGCATACATTAAGAGCGTTCAAACAGTATGTCTACTTATACATTTTTTACGTTTATAATTATTTATTTTAAAAATTTATCAAAATTGAAATAATAACTTTGCTCACTTTTTAATAACTTTTACGCAAATTAATATTTTTCAAAAATTCAAAAAGCATCGTGTTGCATACTTCAAGTGCTATCTAGCAGTATGTTTTTTTTTATACATTTTTTTATGTTTTTAATTATTTAATTCGAAAATTTATCAAATTTGAAATAATAACTTTGTCACTTTTTAATAACTTTTACCCAAATTAATATTTTTCAAAAATTTGCAAAGCATTGTGTTGCATACATCAAGGGGTTTTCGGCAATATATTTAATTGTACATTTTTTTATGGTTTTAATTATTTATTTTAAAAATTCATCAAATTTTAAATAATAACTTGGGCACTTTTTAATAACTTTTATTCAAATTAATACTTCTTAAAAGTTCAAAAAGCATCGTGTTGCATACATTAAGGGCGTTTGAACAGTATGTCTACTTGTACATTTTTTACGTTTTTAATTATTTATTTTAAAAATTTATCTAATTTGAATTAATAACTTTGCTCATTTTTTAATAACTTTTACGCAAATTAATATTTTTCAAAAATTCAAAAAACATCATGTTGCAAACATCAAGGGCGTTCCAGCAGTATATTTACTTGTACATTTTTTATGTTTTTAATTATTTATTTCAAAAATTCATCAAATTTGAAATAATAACTTTGCTCACTTTTTAACAAACTTTGATTCAAATTAATATTTTTCAAAAATTCAAAAAGCATCGTGTTGCTCACATTAAGGGCGTTACAATAGTATTTCTACTTGTACATTTTTTTACGTTTTTAATTATTTATTTAAAAAATTTATCAAATTTGAAATAATAACTTCGGCACTTTTTGATAACTTTTACGCAAATAATATTTTTTAAAAATTCAAAAAGCATCGTGTTGCATACATCAAGGGCTTTCCAACAGTATGTCTACTTGTATATTTTATTACGTTTTTAATCATTTATTTTGAAAATTCATCAAATTTTAAATAATAGCTTGGGCACTTTTTAATAACTTTTATTCAAATTAATATTTTTCAAAAAGCATTGTTTTGCATACATCAAGGACTTTTTAGCAGTATGTTTGCTTGTATATTTTATTACGTTTTTAATTATTTATTTTTAAAATTCATCAAGTTTGAAATAATAACTTCGGTTTTTTTTAATAACTTTTTTGCAAATTAATATTTTTTAACTTGTATATTTTATTACGTTTTTAATAATTTATTTTAAAAGTTCATCAAATTTTAAATAATAGCTTGGGCACTTTTTAATAACTTTTATTCAAATTAATACTTTTTAAAAGTTCAAAAAGCATCGTGTTGCATACATTAAGAGCGTTCAAACAGTATGTCTACTTATACATTTTTTACGTTTATAATTATTTATTTTAAAAATTTATCAAAATTGAAATAATAACTTTGCTCACTTTTTAATAACTTTTACGCAAATTAATATTTTTCAAAAATTCAAAAAGCATCGTGTTGCATACTTCAAGTGCTATCTAGCAGTATGTTTTTTTTTATACATTTTTTTATGTTTTTAATTATTCAATTCGAAAATTTATCAAATTTGAAATAATAACTTTGTCACTTTTTAATAACTTTTACCCAAATTAATATTTTTCAAAAATTTGCAAAGCATTGTGTTGCATACATCAAGGGGTTTTCGGCAATATATTTAATTGTACATTTTTTTATGGTTTTAATTATTTATTTTAAAAATTCATCAAATTTTAAATAATAACTTGGGCACTTTTTAATAACTTTTATTCAAATTAATACTTCTTAAAAGTTCAAAAAGCATCGTGTTGCATACATTAAGGGCGTTAGAACAGTATGTCTACTTGTACATTTTTTACGTTTTTAATTATTTATTTTAAAAATTTATCTAATTTGAATTAATAACTTTGCTCACTTTTTAATAACTTTTACGCAAATTAATATTTTTCAAAAATTCAAAAAACATCATGTTGCAAACATCAAGGGCGTTCCAGCAGTATATTTACTTGTACATTTTTTATGTTTTTAATTATTTATTTCAAAAATTCATCAAATTTGAAATAATAACTTTGCTCACTTTTTAACAAACTTTGATTCAAATTAATATTTTTCAAAAATTCAAAAAGCATCGTGTTGCTCACATTAAGGGCGTTACAATAGTATTTCTACTTGTACATTTTTTTACGTTTTTAATTATTTATTTAAAAAATTTATCAAATTTGAAATAATAACTTCGGCACTTTTTGATAACTTTTACGCAAATAATATTTTTTAAAAATTTAAAAAGCATCGTGTTGCATACATCAAGGGCTTTCCAACAGTATGTCTACTTGTATATTTTATTACGTTTTTAATCATTTATTTTGAAAATTCATCAAATTTTAAATAATAGCTTGGGCACTTTTTAATAACTTTTATTCAAATTAATATTTTTCAAAAAGCATTGTTTTGCATACATCAAGGACTTTTTAGCAGTATGTTTGCTTGTATATTTTATTACGTTTTTAATTATTTATTTTTAAAATTCATCAAGTTTGAAATAATAACTTCGGTTTTTTTTAATAACTTTTTTGCAAATTAATATTTTTTAACTTGTATATTTTATTACGTTTTTAATAATTTATTTTAAAAGTTCATCAAATTTTAAATAATAGCTTGGGCACTTTTTAATAACTTTTATTCAAATTAATACTTTTTAAAAGTTCAAAAAGCATCGTGTTGCATACATTAAGAGCGTTCAAACAGTATGTCTACTTATACATTTTTTACGTTTATAATTATTTATTTTAAAAATTTATCAAAATTGAAATAATAACTTTGCTCACTTTTTAATAACTTTTACGCAAATTAATATTTTTCAAAAATTCAAAAAGCATCGTGTTGCATACATCAAGGGCGTTCTAACACTATGGTTACTTGTATATTTTTACGTTTTTAATTATTTATTTCAAAAAATCATCAAATTTGAAATAATAACTTCGGCACTTTTTAATAACTTTTACGCAAATTAATATTTTTCAAAAAGCATTGTTTTGCATACATCAAGGACTTTTTAGCAGTATGTTTGCTTGTGTATTTTATTACGTTTTTAATTATTTATTTTTAAAATTCATCAAGTTTGAAATAATAGTTTCGGCTTTTTTTAATAAATTTCTTGCAAATTAATATTTTTCAACTTGTATATTTTACTACGTTTTTAATAATTTATTTTGAAAGTTCATCAAATTTTAAATAATTGCTTGGGCACTTTCTAATAACTTTTATTCAAATTAATACTTTTTAAAAGTTTAAAAAGCATCGTGTTGCATACATCAAGTGCTTTTCAGCAGTATGTTTTTTTTTGTACATTTTTTTTCGTTTTAATTAATTATTTCAAAAATTCATCAAATTTGAAATAATAACTTCGGCACTTTTTAATAACTTTTACCCAAATTAATATTTTTCAAAAATTCGAAAAGCATCGTGTTGCATACATCAAGGGGTTTTTGGCGGTATATATAATTGTACATTTTTTTATGTTTTTAATTGTTTATTTCAAAAATTTATCAAATTTTAAATAATAACTTGGGCACTTTTTAATAACTTTTATTCAAATTAATACTTTTTAAAAGTTCTAAAAGCACCGTGTTGCATACATTAAGGGCGTTTAAACAGTATGTCTACTTGTACATTTTTTACGTTTTTAATTATTTATTTTAAAAATTTATCAATTTTGATATAATAACTTTGCTCACTTTTTTATAACTTTGATTCAACTTAATATTTTTGAAAAATTCAAAACGCATCGTGTTGCATAGATCAAGGGCGTTCCAATAGTATATTTACTTGTTAATTTTATTACGTTTTTATTTATTTATTTTAAAAATTCATCAAATTTTAAATAATAACTTGAGCACTTTTTAATAACTTTTATTCAAATTAATACTTTTTAAAAGTTCAAAAAGCATCGTGTTGCATACATTAAGGGCGTTCAAACAGAATGTCTACTTGTACATTTTTTACGTTTTTAGTTATTTATTTTAAAAATTCATCAAATTTGAAATAATAACTTCGGCACTTTTTAATAACTTTTACCCAAATTAATATTTTTCAAAAATTCGAAAAGCATCGTGTTGCATACATCAAGGGGTTTTTGGCGGTATATATAATTGTACATTTTTTTTATGTTTTTAATTATTTATTTCAAAAATTTATCAAATTTGAATCAATAACTTCGGCACTTTTTAATAACTTTTACGCAAATTAATATTTTTAAAAATTTCAAAAAGAAATTGTGTTGCATACATCAAGGGCTTTCCAACAGTATGTCTACTTGTATATTTTATTACGTTTTTAATAATTTATTTTGAAAATTTATCAATTTTGATATAATAACTTTGCTCACTTTTTTATAACTTTGATTCAACTTAATATTTTTGAAAAATTCAAAACGCATCGTGTTGCATACATCAAGGGCGTTCCAATAGTATATCTACTTGTTAATTTTATTACGTTTTTATTTATTTATTTTAAAAATTCATCAAATTTTAAATAATAACTTGAGCACTTTTAATAACTTTTATTCAAATTAATACTTTTTAAAAGTTCAAAAAGCATCGTGTTGCATACATTAAGAGCGTTCAAACAGTATGTCTACTTATACATTTCTTACGTTTTTAATTATTTATTTTAAAAATTTATCAAAATTGAAATAATAACTTTGCTCACTTTTTAATAACTTTTACGCAAATTAATATTTTTCAAAAATTCAAAAAGCATCGTGTTGCATACATCAAGGGCGTTCTAACAGAATTTCTACTTGTACATTTTTTTACGTTTTTAATTATTTATTTTAAAAATTTATCAAGTTTGAAATAATAACTTCGGCACTTTTTAATAACTTTTACGCAAATAAATATTTTTTAAAAATTCAAAAAGCATCGTGTTGCATACATCAAGAAGTTTCCAGCAGTATATTTAATTGAACCTTTTTTTAATGTTTTTAAATATTTATTTCAAACATTCATCAAATTTTAAATAGTAACTTGGGCACTTTTTAATAACTTTTATTCAAATTAATACTTTTTAAAAGTTCAAGAAGCATTGTGTTGCATACATTAAGGGCGTTCAATCAGAATGTCTACTTGTAAATTTTTTACGTTTTTAGTTATTTATTTTAAAAATTTATCAAATTTGAATTAATAACTTTGCTCACTTTTTTAATAACTTTTACGCAAATTAATATTTTTCAAAAATTCAAAAAGCATCGTGTTGCATACATCAAGGACGTTCCAGCAGTATGTTTACTTGTACATTTTTATTATGTTTTTAATTATTTATTTCAAAAATTTATCAAATTGGAAATAATAACTTCGGCACTTTTTATTAACTTTTACCCAAATTAAGATTTTCAAAAATTCGAACAGCATCGTGTTGCATACATTAAGGGCTTTCTAACACTATTTTTACTTGATAATATTATTACGTTTTTATTGATTTAATTTAAAAATTCATCAAATTTGAATTAATAACTTGGGAAATTTTTAATAACTTTTATTCAAATTAGTACTTTTTAAAAGTTCAAAAATCATCGTGTTTCATACATTAAGGGCGTTCAAACAGTATGTCTATTTGTACATTTTTTACGTTCTTAATTATTTATTTTAAAAATTTATCAAATTTGAAATAATAACTTTGCTCACTTTTTAAAAATATTGATTCAAATTAATATTTTTCAAAAATTCAAAAAGCATCGTGTTGCATACATCAAGGGCATTCTAACAGTAATTCTACACGTTTTTAATTATTTATTTTGAACATTTATCAAGTTTGAAATATTAACTTCGGCACTTTTTGATAACTTTAACGCAAAATAATATTTTTTAAAAATTTAAAAAGCATTGTGTTGCATACATCAAGAGCTTTCCAGCAGTATATTTACTTGTACATTTTTTATGTTTTTATTATTTAATTCAAAAATTCATCAAATTTGAAATAATAACTTCGGCACTTTTTAATAACTTTTACGAAAATTAATATTTTTCAAGAATTTGAAAAGAATCGTGTTGCATACAACAAAGGCTTTCTAACACTATTTTTACTTAAATATTTTATTACTTTCTTATTGATTTATTTTAAAAATTTGTCAAATTTGAAATAATAACTTGGGCACTTTTTAATAACTATTATTCAATTTAATATTTTTTAAAAATTCCAAACGCACCGTGTTGCATACATCAATGGCTTTCTAACAGTATGTCTACTTGTATATTTTACGACGTTTTTATTTATTTATTTTAAAAATTTATCAAATTTTAAATAATACCTTGGGCACTTTTTAATAACTTTTATTCAAATTAATACTTTTTTAAAGTTCAAAAAGCATCGTGTTGCAAACATTAAGAGCGTTCAAACAGTATGTCTACTTGTACATTTTTTACGATTTTAATTATTTATTTTAAAAATTTATCAAAATTGAAATAATAACTTTGCTCACTTTTTAATAACTTTTACGCAAATTAATATTTTTCAAAAATTCAAAAAGCATCGTGTTGCATACAACAAGGGCGTTCTAACAGTATTTCTACTTGTACATTTTTTTACGTTTTTAATTATTTATTTCAAAAAATCATCAAATTTGAAATAATAACTTCGGCACTTTTTAATAACTTTTACGCAAATTAATATTTTTCAAAAAGCATTGTTTTGCATACATCAAGGACTTTTTAGCAGTATGTTTGCTTGTATATTTTATTACGTTTTTAATTATTTATTTTTAAAATTCATCAAATTTGAAATAATAACTTCGGCTTTTTTAATAAATTTTTTGCAAATTAATATTTTTCAACTTGTATATTTTATTACGTTTTTAATAATTTAGTTTGAAAGTTCATCAAATTTTAAATAATAGCTTGGGCACTTTTTAATAACTTTTATTCAAATTAATACTTTTTAAAAGTTTAAAAAGCATCGTGTTGCATACATCAAGTGCTTTTCAGCAGTATGTTTTTTTTTGTACATTTTTTTATGTTTTAATTATTTATTTCAAAAATTCATCAAATTTGAAATAATAACTTCGGCACTTTTTAATAACTTTTACCCAAATTAATATTGTTCAAAAATTCGAAAAGCATCGTGTTGCATACATCAAGGGGTTTTTGGCGGTATATATAATTGTACATTTTTTTTATGTTTTTAATTGTTTATTTCAAAAATTTATCAAATTTTAAATAATAACTTGGGCACTTTTTAATAACTTTTATTCAAATTAATACTTTTGAAAAGTTCTGAAAGCACCGTGTTGCATACATTAAGGGCGTTTAAACAGTATGTCTACTTGTACATTTTTTACGTTTTTAATTATTTATTTTAAAAATTTATCAATTTTGATATAATAACTTTGCTCACTTTTTTATAACTTTGATTCAACTTAATATTTTTGAATAATTCAAAACGCATCGTGTTGCATACATCAAGCGCGTTCCAATAGTATATCTACTTGTTAATTTTATTACGTTTTTATTTATTTATTTTAAAAATTCATCAAATTTTAAATAATAACTTGAGCACTTTTTAATAACTTTTATTCAAATTAATACTTTTTAAAAGTTTAAAAAGCATCGTGTTGCATACATTAAGGGCGTTTAAACAGAATGTCTACTTGTACTTTTTTTACGTTTTTAGTTATTTATTTCAAAAATTCATCAAATTTGAAATAATAACTTCGGCACTTTTTAATAACTTTTACCCAAATTAATATTTTTTAAAAATTCGAAAAGCATCGTGTTGCATACATCAAGGGGTTTCCAGCAGTATATTTAATTGTACATTTTTTTATGTTTTTAATTATTTATTTCAAAAATTCATCAAATTTGAATCAATAACTTCGGCACTTTTTAATAACTTTTACGCAAATTAATATTTGTAAAAATTTCAAAAAGCATTGTGTTGCATACATCAAGGGCTTTCCAACAGTATGTCTACTTGTATATTTTATTACGTTTTTAATAATTTATTTTGAAAATTCATCAAATTTTAAATAATAGCTTGGGCACTTTTTAATAACTTTTACGCAAATTAATATTTTTCAAAAATTTGAAAAGCATCGTGTTGCATACATTAAGAGCGTTCCAAAAGTACTTCTACTTGTACACTTTTGTACTTTTTTAATTATTTATTTCAAAAATTTATCAAGTTTGAAATAATAACTTCGGCACTTTTTGATAACTTTAACGCAAATTAATATTTTTTAAAAATTCAAAAAGCATTGTGTTGCATACATCAAGGGGTTTCGAGCAGTATATTTACTTGTAATTTTTTTTCATGTTTTTAATTATTTATTTCAAAAACTCCTCAAATTTTAAATAACAACTTCGGCACTTTTTAATAACTTTTACGCAAATTAATATTTTTTAAAAATTCAAAAAGCATCGTGTTGCATACATCAAGGGCGTTCCAACAGTATTTCTACTAGTACATTTTTTTACGTTTTTAATTATTTATTTTAAAATTTTATCAAGTTTGAAATAATAACTTCGGCACTTTTTAATAACTTTTACGCAAATAAATATTTTTTAAAAATTCAAAAAGCATCGTGTTGCATACATCAAGAAGTTTCCAGCAGTATATTTAATTGCACATTTTTTTATGTTTTTAAATATTTATTTCAAACATTCATCAAATTTTAAATAGTAACTTGGGCACTTTTTAATAACTTTTATTCAAATTAATACTTTTTAAAAGTTCAAGAAGCATTGTGTTGCATACATTATGGGCATTCAATCAGAATGTCTACTGGTACATTTTTTACGTTTTTAGTTATTTATTTTAAAAATTTATCAAATTTGAATTAATAACTTTGCTCACTTTTTAATAACTTTTACGCAAATTAATATTTTTCAAAAATTCAAAAAGCATCGTGTTGCATACATCAAGGGCGTTCCAGCAGTATGTTTACTTGTACATTTTTATTATGTTTTTAATTATTTATTTCAAAATTTTTTCAAATTGGAAATAATAACTTCGGCACTTTTTATTAACTTTTACGCAAATTAAGATTTTCAAAAATTTGAACAGCATCGTGTTGCATACATTAATGGCTTTCTAACACTATTTTTACTTGATAATATTATTACGTTTTTATTGATTTAATTTAAAAATTCATCAAATTTGAAATAATAACTTGGGAAATTTTTAATAACTTTTATTCAAAATAATACTTTTTAAAAGTTCAAAAATCATCGTGTTTCATACATTAAAGGCGTTCAAACAGTATGTCTACTTGTACATTTTTTACGTTTTTAATTATTTATTTTAAAAATTTATCAAATTTGAAATAATAACTTTGCTCACTTTTTAATAATATTGATTCAAATTAATATTTTTCAAAAAGCATTGTGTTGCATACATCAAGGGCAATCCAACAGTAATTCTACACGTTTTTAATTATTTATTTTGAAAATTTATCAAGTTTGAAATAATAACTTCGGCACTTTTTGATAACTTTAACGCAAAATAATATTTTTCAAAAATTTAAAAAGCATTGTGTTGCATACATCAAGGGCTTTCCAGCAGTATATTTACTTCTACATTTTTTATGTTTTTATTATTTATTTCAAAAATTCATCAAATTTGAAATAATAACTTCGGCACTTTTTAATAACTTTTACGCAAATTAATATTTTTCAAAAATTTGAAAAGCATCGTGTTGCATACAACAAAGGCTTTCTAACACTATTTTTACTTAAATATTTTATTACGTTTTTATTGATTTATTTTAAAAATTTATCCAATTTGAAATAATAACTTGGGCACTTTTTAATAACTTTTATTCAATTTAATATTTTTTAAAAATTCAAAACGCACCGTGTTGCATACATCAATGGCTTTCCAACAGTATGTCTACTTGTTTATTTTACTACGTTTTTATTTATTTATTTCAAAAATTTATCAAATTTTAAATAATACCTTGGGCACTTTTTAATAACTTTTATTCAAATTAATACTTTTTTAAAGTTCAAAAAGCATCGTGTTGCATACATTAAGAGCGTTCAAACAGTATGTCTACTTGTACATTTTTTACAATTTTAATTATTTATTTTAAAAATTTATCAAAATTGAAATAATAACTTTGCTCACTTTTTAATAACTTTTATGCAAATTAATATTTTTCAAAAATTCAAAAAGCATCGTGTTGCATACATCAAGGGCGTTCTAACAGTATTTCTACTTGTACATTTTTTTACGTTTTTATTTATTTATTTTAAAAATTTATCAAGTTTGAAATAATAACTTCGGCACTTTTTAATAACTTTTACGCAAATTAATATTTTTCAAAAATTTGAAAAGCATCGTGTTGCATACATTAAGGGCGTTCCAACAGTATTTCTACTAGTACATTTTTTCACGTTTTTAAATATTTATTTTAAAAATTTATCAAGTTTGAAATAATAACTTCGGCTTTTTTTAATAACTTTTTTGCAAATTAATATTTTCCAACTTGTATATTTTATTACGTTTTGAAATATTTATTTCAAAAATTCATCAAATTTGAAATAATAACTTGGGCACTTTTTAATAACTTTTATTCAAATTAATACTTTTTAAAAGTTCAAAAAGCATCGTGTTGCATACATTAAGGGCGTTCAAACAGAATGTCTACTTGTAAATTTTTTACGTTTTTAGTTATTTATTTCAAAAATTCATCAAATTTGAAATAATAACTTTGCTCACTTTTTAATAACTTTGATTCAAATTAATATTTTTCAAAAATTCAAAAAGCATCGTGTTGCTTACATTAAAGGCGTCACAATAGTATTTCTCCTTGTACATTTTTTTTACGTTTTCAATTATTTATTTAAAAAATTTATCAAATTTGAAATAATAACTTCGGCACTTTTTGATAACTTTTACCCAAATAATATTTTTTAAAAATTCAAAAAGCATCGTGTTGCATACATCAAGGGCTTTCTAACACTATGGGTACTTGTACATTTTTTACGTTTTTAATTATTTATTTCAAAAATTTATCAAATTTGAAATAATAACTTCGGCACTTTTTAATAACTTTTACGCAAATTAATATTTTTCAAAAAGCATTGTTTGGATACAACAACGGGCTTTCCAACAGTATGTTTATTTGTATATTTTATTACGTTTTAATTAATTTATTTTGAAAATTCATCAAGTTTGAAATAATAACTTCGGCTTTTTTTAATAACTTTTTTGCAAATTAATATTTTTCAACTTGTATATTTTATTACGTTTTTAATAAATTATTTTGAAAATTCATCAAATTTTAAATAATAGCTTGGGCACTTTTTAATAACTTTTATTCAAATTAATACTTTTCAAAAGTTTAAAAAGCATCGTGTTGCATACATCAAGTGCTATTCAGCAGTATGTTTTTTTTTTGTACATTTTTAATGTTTTTAATTATTTATTTTAAAAATTCATCAAATTTGAAATAATAACATCGGCACTTTTTAATAACTTTTACTCAAATTAATATTTTTTAAAAATTCAAAAAGCATCGTGTTGCATACATCAAGGGTTTTTCGGTGGTATATTTAATTGTACATTTTTTTATGTTTTTATTATTTATTTCAAAAATTTATCAAATTTTAAATAATAACTTGGGCACTTTTTAATAACTTTTATTCAAATTAATACTTTTTAAAAGTTTAAAAAGCATCGTGTTGCAAACATTAAGAGCGTTCAAACAGTATGTCTACTTGTACATTTTTTACGTTTTTAATTATTTATTTTAAAAATTTATCAAAATTGAAATAATAACTTTGCTCACTTTTTAATAACTTTTACGCAAATTAATATTTTTCAAAAATTAAAAAAGCATCGTGTTGCATACATCAAGGTCGTTCTAACAGAATTTCTACTTGTACATTTTTTTACGTTTTTAATTATTTATTTTAAAAATTTATCAAGTTTGAAATAATAAGTTCGGCACTTTTTAATAACTTTTACGCAAATTAATATTTTTCAAAAATTTGAAAAGCATCGTGTTGCATACATTAAGGGCGTTCTAACAGTATTTCTACTTGTACACTTTTTTACTTTTTTAATTATTTATTTCAAAAATTTATCAAGTTTGAAATAATAACTTCGGCACTTTTTGATAATTTTAACGCAAATTAATATTTTTTAAAAATTCAAAAAGCATCATGTTGCATACATCAAGGGCGTTCCAACAGTATTTCTACTAGTACATTTTTTTAAAAATTTATCAAATTTGAAATAATAACTTCGGCACTTTTTAATAACTTTTACGCAAATTAATATTTTTCAAAAATTTGAAAAGCATCGTGTTGCATACAACAAAGGCTTTCTAACCCTATTTTTACTTAAATATTTTATTACGTTCTTATTGATTTATTTTAAAAATTTATCAAATTTGAAATAATAACTTGGGCCCTTTTAATAACTTTTATTCAATTTAATATTTTTTAAAAATTCAAAACGCACCGTGTTGCATACATCAATAGCTTTCTAACAGTATGTCTACTTGTATATTTTACTACGTTTTTATTTATTTATTTTAAAAATTTATCAAATTTTAAATAATACCTTGGACACTTTTTAATAACTTTTATTCAAATTAATACTTTTTTAAAGTTCAAAAAGCATCGTGTTGCATACATTAAGAGCGTTCAAACAGTATGTCTACTTGTACATTTTTTACGATTTTAATTATTTATTTTAAAAATTTATCAAGTTTGAAATAATAACTTCGGCACTTTTTAATAACTTTTACGCAAATAAATATTTTTTAAAAATTCAAAAAGCATCGTGTTGCATACATCAAGGGCGTTCTAACAGTATTTCTACTTGTACATTTTTTTACGTTTTTATTTATTTATTTTAAAAATTTATCAAGTTTGAAATAATAACTTCGGCACTTTTTAATAACTTTTACGCAAATTAATATTTTTCAAAAATTTGAAAAGCATCGTGTTGCATACAGTAAGGGCGTTCCAACAGTATTTCTACTAGTACATTTTTTCACGTTTTTAATTCTTTACTTTAAAAATTTATCAAATTTGAAATCATAACTTCGGCACTTTTTAATAACTTTTACGCAAATAAATATTTTTTAAAAATTCAAAAAGCATTGTGTTGCATACATCAAGGGGTTTCCAGCAGTATATTTACTTGTAAATTTTTTTCATGTTTTCAATTATTTATTTCAAAAACTCATCAAATTTTAAATAACAACTTCGGCACTTTTTGATAACTTTAACGCAAATTATTATTTTTTAAAAATTCAAAAAGCATTGTGTTGCTTACACCAAGGGGTTTCCAGCAGTATATTTACTTGTAAATTTTTTTCATGTTTTTAATTATTTATTTCAAAAACTCATCAAATTTTAAATAACAACTTCGGCACTTTTTAATAACTTTTACGCAAATTAATATTTTTTAAAAATTCAAAAAGCATCGTGTTGCATACATTAAGGGCGTTCCAACAGTATTTCTACTAGTACATTTTTTCACGTTTTTAATTATTTATTTTAAAAATTTATCAAGTTTGAAATAATAACTTAGGCATTTTTTAATAACTTTTACGCAAATAAATATTTTTTAAAAATTCAAAATGCATCGTGTTGCATACATCAAGAAGTTTCCAGCAGTATATTTAATTGCACATTTTTTTATGTTTTTAAATATTTATTTCAAACATTCATCAAATTTTAAATAATAACTTGGGCACTTTTTAATAACTTTTATTCAAATTAATACTTTTTAAAAGTTCAAAAAGCATTGTGTTGCATACATTAAAAGTGTTCAAACAGTATGTCTACTTGTACATTTTTTACGTTTTTAGTTATTTATTTTAAAAATTTATCAAGTTTGAAATAATAACTTTGGCACTTTATGATAACTTTAACGCAAATTAATATTTTTTAAAAATTCAAAAAGCATTGTGTTGCATACATCAAGGAGTTTCCAGCAGTATATTTAATTGTACATTCTTTTTTGTTTTTATTGATTTATTTTAAAAATTCATCAAATTTGAAATAATAACTTGGGAACTTTTTAATAACATTTACGCAAATTAATATTTTTCAAAAATTTGAAAAGCATCGTGTTGCATACAACAAAGGCTTTCTAACAGTATTTCTACTTGTACATTTTTTTACGTTTTTATTTATTTATTTTAAAAATTTATCAAGTTTGAAATAATAACTTCGGCACTTTTTAATAACTTTTACGCAAATTAATATTTTTCAAAAATTTGAAAAGCATCGTGTTGCATACAGTAAGGGCGTTCCAACAGTATTTCTACTAGTACATTTTTTCACGTTTTTAATTCTTTACTTTAAAAATTTATCAAATTTGAAATCATAACTTCGGCACTTTTTAATAACTTTTACGCAAATAAATATTTTTTAAAAATTCAAAAAGCATTGTGTTGCATACATCAAGGGGTTTCCAGCAGTATATTTACTTGTAAATTTTTTTCATGTTTTCAATTATTTATTTCAAAAACTCATCAAATTTTAAATAACAACTTCGGCACTTTTTGATAACTTTAACGCAAATTATTATTTTTTAAAAATTCAAAAAGCATTGTGTTGCTTACACCAAGGGGTTTCCAGCAGTATATTTACTTGTAAATTTTTTTCATGTTTTTAATTATTTATTTCAAAAACTCATCAAATTTTAAATAACAACTTCGGCACTTTTTAATAACTTTTACGCAAATTAATATTTTTTAAAAATTCAAAAAGCATCGTGTTGCATACATTAAGGGCGTTCCAACAGTATTTCTACTAGTACATTTTTTCACGTTTTTAATTATTTATTTTAAAAATTTATCAAGTTTGAAATAATAACTTAGGCATTTTTTAATAACTTTTACGCAAATAAATATTTTTTAAAAATTCAAAATGCATCGTGTTGCATACATCAAGAAGTTTCCAGCAGTATATTTAATTGCACATTTTTTTATGTTTTTAAATATTTATTTCAAACATTCATCAAATTTTAAATAATAACTTGGGCACTTTTTAATAACTTTTATTCAAATTAATACTTTTTAAAAGTTCAAAAAGCATTGTGTTGCATACATTAAAAGTGTTCAAACAGTATGTCTACTTGTACATTTTTTACGTTTTTAGTTATTTATTTTAAAAATTTATCAAGTTTGAAATAATAACTTTGGCACTTTATGATAACTTTAACGCAAATTAATATTTTTTAAAAATTCAAAAAGCATTGTGTTGCATACATCAAGGAGTTTCCAGCAGTATATTTAATTGTACATTCTTTTTTGTTTTTATTGATTTATTTTAAAAATTCATCAAATTTCAAATAATAACTTGGGAACTTTTTAATAACATTTACGCAAATTAATATTTTTCAAAAATTTGAAAAGCATCGTGTTGCATACAACAAAGGCTTTCTAACACTATTTTTACTTAAATATTTTATTACGTTCTTATTGATTTATTTTAAAAATTTATCAAATTTGAAATAATAACTTGGGCACTTTTTAATAACTTTTATTCAGTTTAATATTTTTTAAAAATTCAAAACGCACCGTGTTGCATAAATCAATGGCTTTCCAACAGTAAGTCTACTTGTATATTTTACTACGTTTTTATTTATTTATTTTAAAAATTTATCAAATTTTAAATAATACCTTGGGCACTTTTTAATAACTTTTATTCAAATTAATACTTTTTTAAAAATTCAAAAAGCATTGTGTTGCATACATCAAGGGGTTTCCAGCAGTATATTTACTTGCAAATTTTTTTCATGTTTTCAATTATTTATTTCAAAAACTCATCAAATTTTAAATAACAACTTCGGCACTTTTTGATAACTTTAACGCAAATTATTATTTTTTAAAAATTCAAAAAGCATTGTGTTGCTTACACCAAGGGGTTTCCAGCAGTATATTTACTTGTAAATTTTTTTCATGTTTTTAATTATTTATTTCAAAAACTCATCAAATTTTAAATAACAACTTCGGCACTTTTTAATAACTTTTACGCAAATTAATATTTTTTAAAAATTCAAAAAGCATCGTGTTGCATACATTAAGGGCGTTCCAACAGTATTTCTACTAGTACATTTTTTCACGTTTTTAATTATTTATTTTAAAAATTTATCAAGTTTGAAATAATAACTTAGGCATTTTTTAATAACTTTTACGCAAATAAATATTTTTTAAAAATTCAAAATGCATCGTGTTGCATACATCAAGAAGTTTCCAGCAGTATATTTAATTGTACATTTTTTTATGTTTTTAAATATTTATTTCAAACATTCATCAAATTTTAAATAATAACTTGGGCACTTTTTAATAACTTTTATTCAAATTAATACTTTTTAAAAGTTCAAAAAGCATTGTGTTGCATACATTAAAAGTGTTCAAACAGTATGTCTACTTGTACATTTTTTACGTTTTTAGTTATTTATTTTAAAAATTTATCAAGTTTGAAATAATAACTTTGGCACTTTATGATAACTTTAACGCAAATTAATATTTTTTAAAAATTCAAAAAGCATTGTGTTGCATACATCAAGGAGTTTCCAGCAGTATATTTAATTGTACATTCTTTTTTGTTTTTATTGATTTATTTTAAAAATTCATCAAATTTGAAATAATAACTTGGGAACTTTTTAATAACATTTACGCAAATTAATATTTTTCAAAAATTTGAAAAGCATCGTGTTGCATACAACAAAGGCTTTCTAACACTATTTTTACTTAAATATTTTATTACGTTCTTATTGATTTATTTTAAAAATTTATCAAATTTGAAATAATAACTTGGGCACTTTTTAATAACTTTTATTCAGTTTAATATTTTTTAAAAATTCAAAACGCACCGTGTTGCATAAATCAATGGCTTTCCAACAGTAAGTCTACTTGTATATTTTACTACGTTTTTATTTATTTATTTTAAAAATTTATCAAATTTTAAATAATACCTTGGGCACTTTTTAATAACTTTTATTCAAATTAATACTTTTTTAAAGTTTAAAAAGCATCGTGTTGCATACATTAAGAGCGTTCAAACAGTATGTCTACTTGTACATTTTTTACGATTTTAATTATTTTTTTTAAAAATTTATCAAAATTGAAATAGTAACTTTGCTCACTTTTTAATAACTTTTACGCAAATTAATATTTTTCAAAAATTCAAAAAGCATCGTGTTGCATACATCAAGGGCGTTCTAACAGTATTTCTATTTGTACATTTTTTTACGTTTTTATTTATTTATTTTAAAAATTTATCAAGTTTGAAATAATAACTTCGGCACTTTTTAATAACTTTTACGCAAATTAATATTTTTCAAAAATTTGAAAAGCATCGTGTTGCATACATTAAGGGCGTTCCAACAGTATTTCTACTAGTACATTTTTTCACGTTTTTAAATATTTATTTTAAAAATATATCAAGTTTGAAATAATAACTTCGGCTTTTTTTAATAACTTTTTTGCAAATTAATATTTTTCAACTTGTATATTTTATTACGTTTTTAAAAATTTATTTTGAAAGTTCATCAAATTTTAAATAATAGCTTGGGCACTTTTTAATAACTTTTATTCAAATTAATACTTTTTAAAAGTTTAAAAAGCATCGTGTTGCATACATCAAGTGCTTTTTAGCAGTATGTTTTTTTTTGTACATTTTTTTATGTTTTTAATTATTTATTTCAAAAATTCATCAAATTTGAAATAATAACTTCGGCACTTTTTAATAACTTTTACCCAAATTAATATTTTTCAAAAATTCGAAAAGCATCGTGTTGCATACATCAAGGGGTTTTTGGCGGTATATATAATTGTACATTTTTTATGTTTTTAATTGTTTATTTCAAAAAATTTTCAAATTTTAAATAATAACTTGGGCACTTTTTAATAACTTTTATTCAAATTAATACTTTTTAAAAGTTCTAAAAGCACCGTGTTGCATACATTAAGGGCGTTTAACCAGTATGTCTGCTTGTACATTTTTTTACGTTTTTAATTATTTATTTTAAAAATTTATCAATTTTGATATAATAACTTTGCTCACTTTTTTATAACTTTGATTCAACTTAATATTTTTGAAAAATTCAAAACGCATCGTGTTGCATACATCAAGGGCGTTCCAATAGTATATCTACTTGTTAATTTTATTACGTTTTTATTTATTTATTTAAAAAATTCATCAAATTTTAAATAATAACTTGAGCACTTTTTAATAACTTTTATTCAAATTAATACTTTTTAAAAGTTCAAAAAGCATCGGGTTGCATACATTAAGGGCGTTCAAACAGAATGTCTACTGGTACATTTTTTACGTTTTTAGTTATTTATTTCAAAAATTCATCAAATTTGAAATAATAACTTTGCTCACTTTTTAATAACTTTGATTCAAATTAATATTTTTCAAAAATTCAAAAAGCATCGTGTTGCTTACATTAAAGGCGTCACAATAGTATTTCTCCTTGTACATTTTTTTTACGTTTTTAATTATTTATTTAAAAAATTTATCAAATTTGAAATAATAACTTCGGCACTTTTTGATAACTTTTACGCAAATAATATTTTTTAAAAATTCAAATAGGATCGTGTTGCATACATCAAGGGCTTTCTAACACTATAGTTACTTGTACATTTTTTACGTTTTTAATTTGGCTTGCAAAAATCGTATTTTTGGTTAATAAAATTTTAAATCAGTACGAGAATTTTAAACATTTTTTTTCGGTTTGCGGCGGTTTTTTTTAAAACTTATTATACGCAACGGCGTATATAGCACTGCAGCAAGCTATATTATTTTTTAGATAAAAATTAGGCTTGCAAAAATTGTATTTTTGGTTAATAAAAATTTAAATCGGTACGAGAATTTTAAACATTTTTTTCGGTTTGCGGCGGTATTTTTTAAAACTTGTTATGTTCAACCGCGTATATGGAACTGCAGCAAGCTATATTATTTTTTAAATAGAAATTTGGCTTGCAAAGTTTGTATTTTTGGTTAATAAAATTTTAAATCAGTACGAGCATTTTAAAAAAAAAATTTCGGTTTGCGACGGCTTTTTTAAAACTTGTTATACGCAACCGCGTATATAGCACCGCAGCAAGCTATATTATTTTTAAGATGAAAATTAGGCTTGCAAAAATCGTATTTTTGGTTAATAAAAATTTAAATCGGTACGAGAATTTTAAACATTTTTTTTGGTTTGCGGCGGTATTTTTCAAAACATATTATGTTCAACCGCGTATATGGAACTGCAGCAAACTATATTATTTTTAAAATAGAAATTTGGCTTGCAAAATTTGTATTTTTGGTTAATAAAATTTTAAATCAGTACGAGAATTTTAAACATTTTTTTTCGGTTTGCGACGGTTTTTTTTAAAACTTGTTATACGTTATACGCAACCGCGTATATAGCACCGCAGCAAGCTATATTGTTTTTTAGATAAAAATTAGGCTTGCAAAAATCGTATTTTTGGTTAATAAAAATTTAAATCGGTACGAGAATTTTAAACATTTTTTTCGGTTTGCGGCGGTATTTTTCAAAACTTGTTATGTTCAACCGCGTATATGGAACTGCAGCAAGCTATATTATTTTTTAAATAGAAATTTATCTTGCAAAATTTGTATTTTTGGTTAATAAAATTTTAAATCAGTACGAGAATTTTAAACATTTTTTTTTCGGTTTGCGACGGTTTTTTTTAAAACTTGTTATACGCAACCGCGTATATAGCACCGCAGCAAGCTATATTATTTTTTAGATGAAAATTAGGCTTGCAAAAATCGTATTTTTGGTTAATAAAAATTTAAATCGGTACGAGAATTTTAAACATTTTTTTTGGTTTGCGGCGGTATTTTTCAAAACTTGTTATGTTTAACCGCGTATATGGAACTGCAGCAAGCTATATTATTTTTTAAATAGAAATTTGGCTTGCAAAATTTGTATTTTTGGTTAATAAAATTTTAAATCAGTACGAGAATTTTAAACATTTTTTTTCGGTTTGCGACGGTTTTTTATTAAACTTGTTATACGCAACCGCGTATATAGCACCGCAGCAAGCTATATTATTTTTTAGATGAAAATTAGGCTTGCAAAAATCGTATTTTTGGTTAATAAAAATTTAAATCGGTACGAGAATTTTAAACATTTTTTTTGGTTTGCGGCGGTATTTTTCAAAACTTGTTATGTTCAACCGCGTATATGGAACTGCAGCAAGCTATATTATTTTTTAAATAGAAATTTGCCTTGCAAAATTTGTATTTTTGTTTAATAAAATTTTAAATCAGTACGAGAATTTTAAACATTTTTTTTGGTTTGCGGCGGTTTTTTTTAAAACATGTTATACGCAACTGCGTATATAGCACTGAATCAAGCTATATTATTTTTTAGATAAAAATTAAGCTTGCAAAATCGTATTTTTGGTTAATAAAAATTTAAATCAGTACGAGAATTTTAAACATTTTTTTTGGTTTGCGGCGGTATTTTTCCAAACTTGTTATGTTCAACCGCGTATATGGAACTGCATCAAGCTATATTATTTTTTAAATAGAAATTTGGCTTGCAAAATTTGTATTTTTGGTTAATAAAATTTTAAATCAGTACGAGAATTTTAAACATTTTTTTTTCGGTTTGCGGCGGTCTTTTTTAAAACTTGTTATACGCAACCGCGTATATAGCACCGCAGCAAGCTATATGATTTTTTAGATGAAAATTAGGCTTGCAAAAATCGTATTTTTGGTTAATAAAAATTTAAATCGGTACGAGAATTTTAAACATTTTTTTTGGTTTGCGGCGGTATTTTTCAAAACTTGTTATGTTCAACCGCGTATATGGAACTGCAGCAAGCTATATTATTTTTTAAATAAAAATTTGGCTTGCAAAATTTGTATTTTTGGTTAATAAAATTTTAAATCAGTACGAGAATTTTAAACATTTTTTTTCGGTTTGCGACGGTTTTTTTTAAAACTTGTTATACGCAACCGCGTATATAGCACCGCAGCAAGCTATATTATTTTTTAGATGAAAATTAGGCTTGCAAAAATCGTATTTTTGGTTAATAAAAATTTAAATCGGTACGAGAATTTTAAACATTTTTTTTGGTTTGCGGCGGTATTTTTCAAAATTTGTTATGATCAACCGCGTATATGGAACTGCAGCAAGCTATATTATTTTTTAAATAGAAATTTGGCTTGCAAAATTTGTATTTTTGGTTAATAAAATTTTAAATCAGTACGAGAATTTTAAACATTTTTTTTCGGTTTGCGACGGTTTTTTTTTTAAAACTTGTTATACGCAACCGCGTATATAGCACCGCAGCAAGCTATATTATTTTTTAGATGAAAATTAGGTTTGCAAAAATCGTATTTTTGGTTAATAAAAATTTAAATCGGTACGAGAATTTTAAAAAAATTTTTTGGTTTGCAGCGGTATTTTTCAAAACTTGTTATGTTCAACCGCGTATATGGAACTGCAGCAAGCTATATTATTTTTTAAACAGAAATTTGGCTTGCAAAATTTGTATTTTTGGTTAATAAAATTTTAAATCAGTACGAGAATTTTAAATATTTTTTTTCGGTTTGCGACGGTTTTTTTTTAAAACTTATTATGTTCAACCGCGTATATGGAACTGCGCAAGATATATTATTTTTTAAATAGAAATTTGGCTTGCAAAATTTGTTTTTTTGGTTAATAAAATTTTAAATCAGTACGAGAATTTTAAAAAAAAAAATTCGGTTTGCGACGGTTTTTTTTAAAACTTCTTATACGCAACCGCGTATATAGCACCGCAGCAAGCTATATTATTTTTTAGATGAAAATTAGGCTTGCAAAAATCGTATTTTTGGTTAATAAAAATTTAAATCGGTACGAGAATTTTAAAAAAAATTTTTGGTTTGCGGCGGTATTTTTCAAAACTTGTTATGTTCAACCGCGTATATGGAACTGCAGCAAGCTATATTATTTTTTAAATAGAAATTTGGCTTGCAGAGTTTGTATTTTTGGTTAATAAAATTTTAAATCAGTACGAGAATTTTAAAAAAAATTTTTTGGTTTGCGACGGTTTTTTTAAAACTTGTTATACGCAACCGCGTATAGAGCACCGCAGCAAGCTATATTATTTTTTAGATGAAAATTAGGCTTGCAAAAATCGTATTTTTGGTTAATAAAAATTTAAATCGGTACGAGAATTTTAAACATTTTTTTTGGTTTGCGGCGGTATTTTTCAAAACTTATTATGTTCAACCGCGTATATGGAACTGCAGCAAGCTATATTATTTTTAAAATAGAATTTTGGCTTGCAAAATTTGTATTTTTGGTTAATAAAATTTTAAATCCGTACGAGAATTTTAAATATTTTTTTTTCGGTTTGCGGCGGTTTTTTTTAAAACATGTTATACGCAACTGCGTATATAGCACTGAAGCAAGCTATATTATTTTTTAGATAAAAATTAAGCTTGCAAAATCGTATTTTTGGTTAATAAAAATTTAAATCAGTACGAGAATTTTAAACATTTTTTTTGGTTTGCGGCGGTATTTTTCAAAACTTGTTATGTTCAACCGCGTATATGGAACTGCGTCAAGCTATATTATTTTTTAAATAGAAATTTGGCTTGCAAAATTTGTATTTTTGGTTAATAAAATTTTAAATCAGTACGAGAATTTTAAACATTTTTTTTTCGGTTTGCGGCGGTCTTTTTTAAAACTTGTTATACGCAACCGCGTATATAGCACCGCAGCAAGCTATATGATTTTTTAGATGAAAATTAGGCTTGCAAAAATCGTATTTTTGGTTAATAAAAATTTAAATCGGTACGAGAATTTTAAACATTTTTTTTTGGTTTGCGGCGGTATTTTTCAAAACTTGTTATGTTCAACCGCGTATATGGAACTGCAGCAAGCTATATTATTTTTTAAATAAAAATTTGGCTTGCAAAATTTGTATTTTTGGTTAATAAAATTTTAAATCAGTACGAGAATTTTAAACATTTTTTTTCGGTTTGCGACGGTTTTTTTTAAAACTTGTTATACGCAACCGCGTATATAGCACCGCAGCAAGCTATATTATTTTTTAGATGAAAATTAGGCTTGCAAAAATCGTATTTTTGGTTAATAAAAATTTAAATCGGTACGAGAATTTTAAACATTTTTTTTGGTTTGCGGCGGTATTTTTCAAAATTTGTTATGATCAACCGCGTATATGTTACTGCAGCAAGCTATATTATTTTTTAAATAGAAATTTGGCTTGCAAAATTTGTATTTTTGGTTAATAAAATTTTAAAACAGTACGAGAATTTTAAACATTTTTTTTCGGTTTGCGACGGTTTTTTTTTAAAACTTGTTATACCCAACCGCGTATATAGCACCGCACCAAGCTATATTATTTTTTAGATGAAAATTAGGTTTGCAAAAATCGTATTTTTGGTTAATAAAAATTTAAATCGGTACGAGAATTTTAAAAAATTTTTTTGGTTTGCGGCGGTATTTTTCAAAACTTGTTATGTTCAACCGCGTATATGGAACTGCAGCAAGCTATATTATTTTTTAAACAGAAATTTGGCTTGCAAAATTTGTATTTTTGGTTAATAAAATTTTAAATCAGTACGAGAATTTTAAATATTTTTTTTCGGTTTGCGACGGTTTTTTTTAAAACTTATTATGTTCAACCGCGTATATGGAACTGCGCAAGCTATATTATTTTTTAAATAGAAATTTGGCTTGCAAAATTTGTTTTTTTGGTTAATAAAATTTTAAATCAGTACGAGAATTTTAAAAAAAAAATTCGGTTTGCGACGGTTTTTTTTATAACTTCTTATACGCAACCGCGTATATAGCACCGAAGCAAGCTATATTATTTTTTAGATAAAAATTAGGCTTGCAAAAATCGTATTTTTGGTTAATAAAAATTTAAATCGGTACGAGAATTTTAAAAAAAATTTTTGGTTTGCGGCGGTATTTTTCAAAACTTGTTATGTTCAACCGCGTATATGGAACTGCAGCAAGCTATATTATTTTTTAAATAGAAATTTGGCTTGCAAAGTTTGTATTTTTGGTTAATAAAATTTTAAATCAGTACGAGAATTTTAAAAAAAAAAATTTTTGGTTTGCGACTGTTTTTTTAAAACTTGTTATACGCAACCGCGTATATAGCACCGCAGCAAGCTATATTATTTTTTAGATGAAAATTAGGATTGCAAAAATCGTATTTTTGGTTAATAAAAATTTAAATCGGTACGAGAATTTTAAACATTTTTTTTGATTTGCGGCGGTATTTTTCAAAACTTATTATGTTCAACCGCGTATATGGAACTGCAGCAAGCTATATTATTTTTAAAATAGAAATTTGGCTTGCAAAATTTGTATTTTTGGTTAATAAAATTTTAAATCAGTACGAGAATTTTAAACATTTTTTTTCGGTTTGCGACGGTTTTTTTTAAAACTTGTTATACGTTATACGCAACCGCGTATATAGCACCGCAGCAAGCTATATTATTTTTTAGATGAAAATTAGGCTTGCAAAAATCGTATTTTTGGTTAATAAAAATTTAAATCGGTACGAGAATTTTAAACATTTTTTTCGGTTTGCGGCGGTATTTTTCAAAACTTGTTTTGTTCAACCGCGTATATGGAACTGCAGTAAGCTATATCATTTTTTAAATAGAAATTTGGCTTGCAAAATTTGTATTTTTGGTTAATAAAATTTTAAATCAGTACGAGAATTTTAAACATTTTTTTTCGGTTTGCGACGGTTTTTTTTAAAACTTGTTATACGCAACCGCGTATATAGCACCGCAGCAAGCTATATTATTTTTTAGATGAAAATTAGGCTTGCAAAAATCGTATTTTTGGTTAATAAAAATTTAAATCGGTACGAGAATTTTAAACATTTTTTTTGGTTTGCGGCGGTATTTTTCAAAACTTGTTATGTTCAACCGCGTATATGGAACTGCAGCAAGCTATATTATTTTTTAAATAGAAATTTGGCTTGCAAAATTTGTATTTTTGGTTAATAAAATTTTAAATCGGTACGAGAATTTTAAACATTTTTTTCGGTTTGCGGCGGTATTTTTCAAAATTTGTTATGATCAACCGCGTATATGGAACTGCAGCAAGCTATATTATTTTTTAAATAGAAATTTGGCTTGCAAAATTTGTATTTTTGGTTAATAAAATTTTAAATCAGTACGAGAATTTTAAACATTTTTTTTCGGTTTGCGACGGTTTTTTTTTAAAACTTGTTATACGCAACCGCGTATATAGCACCGCAGCAAGCTATATTATTTTTTAGATGAAAATTAGGTTTGCAAAAATCGTATTTTTGGTTAATAAAAATTTAAATCGGTACGAGAATTTTAAAAAAATTTTTTGGTTTGCGGCGGTATTTTTCAAAACTTATGTTCAACCGCGTATATGGAACTGCAGCAAGCTATATTATTTTTTAAACAGAAATTTGGCTTGCAAAATTTGTATTTTTGGTTAATAAAATTTTAAATCAGTACAAGAATTTTAAATATTTTTTTTCGGTTTGCGACGGTTTTTTTTAAAACTTATTATGTTCAACCGCGTATATGGAACTGCGCAAGCTATATTATTTTTTAAATAGAAATTTGGCTTGCAAAATTTGTTTTTTTGGTTAATAAAATTTTAAATCAGTACGAGAATTTAAAAAAAAAATTCGGTTTGCGACGGTTTTTTTTAAAAACTTCTTATACGCAACCGCAGCAAGCTATATGATTTTTTAGTTGAAAATTAGGCTTGCAAAAATCGTATTTTTGGTTAATAAAAATTTAAATCGGTACGAGAATTTTAAACATTTTTTTTTGGTTTGCGGCGGTATTTTTCAAAACTTGTTATGTTCAACCGCGTATATGGAACTGCAGCAAGCTATATTATTTTTTAAATAAAAATTTGGCTTGCAAAATTTGTATTTTTGGTTAATAAAATTTTAAATCAGTACGAGAATTTTAAACATTTTTTTTCGGTTTGCGACGGTTTTTTTTAAAACTTGTTATACGCAACCGCGTATATAGCACCGCAGCAAGCTATATTATTTTTTAGATGAAAATTAGGCTTGCAAAAATCGTATTTTTGGTAAATAAAAATTTAAATCGGTACGAGAATTTTAAACATTTTTTTTGGTTTGCGGCGGTATTTTTCAAAATTTGTTATGATCAACCGCGTATATGGAACTACAGCAAGCTGTATTATTTTTTAAATAGAAATTTGGCTTGCAAAATTTGTATTTTTGGTTAATAAAATTTTAAATCAGTACGAGAATTTTAAACATTTTTTTTCGGTTTGCGACGGTTTTTTTTTAAAACTTGTTATACGCAACCGCGTATATAGCACCGCAGCAAGCTATATTATTTTTTAGATGAAAATTAAGTTTGCAAAAATCGTATTTTTGGTTAATAAAAATTTAAATCGGTACGAGAATTTTAAAATTTTTTTTTGGTTTGCGGCGGTATTTTTCAAAACTTGTTATGTTCAACCGCGTATATGGAACTGCAGCAAGCTATATTATTTTTTAAACAGAAATTTGGCTTGCAAAATTTGTATTTTTGGTTAATAAAATTTTAAATCAGTACGAGAATTTTAAATATTTTTTTTCGGTTTGCGACGGTTTTTTTTAAAACTTATTATGTTCAACCGCGTATATGGAACTGCGCAAGCTATATTATTTTTTAAATAGAAATTTGGCTTGCAAAATTTGTTTTTTTGGTTAATAAAATTTTAAATCAGTACGAGAATTTTAAAAAAAAAATTCGGTTTGCGACGGTTTTTTTTAAAACTTCTTATACGCAACCGCGTATATAGCACCGCAGCAAGCTATATTATTTTTTAGATGAAAATTAAGCTTGCAAAAATCGTATTTTTGGTTAATAAAAATTTAAATCGGTACGAGAATTTTAAAAAAAATTTTGGTTTGCGGCGGTATTTTTCAAAACTTGTTATGTTCAACCGCGTATATGGAACTGCAGCAAGCTATATTATTTTTTAAATAGAAATTTGGCTTGCAAAGTTTGTATTTTTGGTTAATAAAATTTTAAATCAGTACGAGAATTTTAAAAAAAAAATTTTTGGTTTGCGACGGTTTTTTTAAAACTTGTTATACGCAACCGCGTATATAGCACCGCAGCAAGCTATATTATTTTTTAGATAAAAATTAGGCTTGCAAAAATCGTATTTTTGGTTAATAAAAATTTAAATCGGTACGAGAATTTTAAACATTTTTTTTTGGTTTGCGGCGGTATTTTTCAAAACTTATTATGTTCAACCGCGTATATGGAACTGCAGCAAGCTATATTATTTTTAAAATAGAAATTTGGCTTGCAAAATTTGTATTTTTGGTTAATAAAATTTTAAATCAGTACGAGAATTTTAAACATTTTTTTTCGGTTTGCGGCGGTTTTTTTTAAAACATGTTATACGCAACTGCGTATATAGCACTGAAGCAAGCTATATTATTTTTTAGATAAAAATTAAGCTTGCAAAATCGTATTTTTGGTTAATAAAAATTTAAATCAGTGCGAGAATTTTAAACATTTTTTTTGGTTTGCGGCGGTATTTTTCAAAACTTGTTATGTTCAACCGCGTATATGGAACTGCATCAAGCTATATTATTTTTTAAATAGAAATTTGGCTTGCAAAATTTGTATTTTTGGTTAATAAAATTTTAAATCAGTACGAGAATTTTAAACATTTTTTTTTCGGTTTGCGGCGGTCTTTTTTAAAACTTGTTATACGCAACCGCGTATATAGCACCGCAGCAAGCTATATGATTTTTTAGATGAAAATTAGGCTTGCAAAAATCGTATTTTTGGTTAATAAAAATTTAAATCGGTACGAGAATTTTAAACATTTTTTTAGGTTTGCGGCGGTATTTTTCAAAATTTGTTATGATCAACCGCGTATATGGAGCTGCAGCAAGCTATATTATTTTTTAAATAGAAATTTGGCTTGCAAAATTTGTATTTTTGGTTAATAAAATTTTAAAACAGTACGAGAATTTTAAACATTTTTTTTCGGTTTGCGACGGTTTTTTTTTAAAACTTGTTATACGCAACCGCGTATATAGCACCGCAACAAGCTATATTATTTTTTAGATGAAAATTAGGTTTGCAAAAATCGTATTTTTGGTTAATAAAAATTTAAATCGGTACGAGAATTTTAAAAATTTTTTTGGTTTGCGGCGGTATTTTTCAAAACTTGTTATGTTCAACCGCGTATATGGAACTGCAGCAAGCTATATTATTTTTTAAACAGAAATTTGGCTTGCAAAATTTGTATTTTTGGTTAATAAAATTTTAAATCAGTACGAGAATTTTAAATATTTTTTTTCGGTTTGCGACGGTTTTTTTTAAAACTTATTATGTTCAACCGCGTATATGGAACTGCGCAAGCTATATTATTTTTTAAATAGAAATTTGGCATGCAAAGTTTGTATTTTTGGTTAATAAAATTTTAAATCAGTACGAGAATTTTAAAAAAAAAATTTTTGGTTTGCGACGGTTTTTTTAAAACTTGTTATACGCAACCGCGTATATAGCACCGCAGCAAGCTATATTATTTTTTAGATGAAAATTAGGATTGAAAAAATCGTATTTTTGGTTAATAAAAATTTAAATCGGTACGAGAATTTTAAACATTTTTTTTGGTTTGCGGTGGTATTTTTCAAAACTTATTATGTTCAACCGCGTATATGGAACTGCAGCAAGCTATATTATTTTTAAAATAGAAATTTGGCTTGCAAAATTTGTATTTTTGGTTAATAAAATTTTAAATCAGTACGAGAATTTTAAACATTTTTTTTCGGTTTGCGACGGTTTTTTTTAAAACTTGTTATACGTTATACGCAACCGCGTATATAGCACCGCAGCAAGCTATATTATTTTTTAGATAAAAATTAGGCTTGCAAAAATCGTATTATTGGTTAATAAAAATTTAAATCGGTACAAGAATTTTAAACATTTTTTTCGGTTTGCGGCGGTATTTTTCAAAACATGTTTTGTTCAACCGCGTATATGGAACTGCAGCAAGCTATATCATTTTTTAAATAGAAATTTGGCTTGCAAAATTTGTATTTTTGGTTAATAAAATTTTAAATCAGTACGAGAATTTTAAACATTTTTTTTCGGTTTGCGACGGTTTTTTTTAAAACTTGTTATACGCAACCGCGTATATAGCACCGCAGCAAGCTATATTATTTTTTAGATGAAAATTAGGCTTGCAAAAATCGTATTTTTGGTTAATAAAAATTTAAATCGGTACGAGAATTTTAAACATTTTTTTTGGTTTGCGGCGGTATTTTTTAAAACTTGTTATGTTCAACCGCGTATATGGAACTGCAGCAAGCTATATTATTTTTTAAATAGAAATTTGGCTTGCAAAATTTGTA
>CAUVYR010000126.1:0-131181 GCA_963556235.1 Cryptophagus acutangulus | reverse complement strand
AGCCTGATCGCACCATGGGCCTAAAGTTTCAACTGCAAAAGGAAGAAATTCATATCCAGCATCAATAATTTCTGTATATTTTCTTGTTTTTTTGGCTGCCGCAATATTAGCTACTCCTTTAGTTGAGTTCGAAGATTTAAATAAGTATGACGGAGCAAGGGTATCTGTACATGTTGCATCCCAGACAAGATGTTTTCCATGTGACCATGGTATCAAAGTCATTCCGTCTACTCTCTTTCCATCTTGTCTAAATAAGCCAACGGGTTCTAATTTTGATGGAATATTGGCTGAATAAAGTGCTTTTTGAATTAAATCATTAATATCTCGGTGACGAGACTGCCGACCTGCACTCTTTGAACAAGAGAGACCATGTGTTCCTTTACTATCAACCATCTCACCACAAATGCATCGATGAGGTTCACATAAATTGCACCCCAGACGTAAACCAACACAAATGCGGAAAACATTATCATTCATCAAAGTTCCCAAATTTTTGCAAGGCAATGTATTTAACCATGCACCAGAAAATTTAGATTGTGAAGCAAGAAATCGAGCTTTTTCTAAATTTGTATCAAATTTCAAAATTTCACATATTCTATTAGTGTTAATAATATCCCAATTTTTTTGAATTGATGGCTGGTTTGGAATATTGTCAGAATTTAAAATTTTCCAAATTTCTAATTCATTATTGTATCCACTAATCCAGGTCAAGCCATCCTCCTCAAAGTGTGACATAAAAGAGTTAGCTAGTCCTGAAGAAGCATTCACAGATGAAAGAAAAGCAGATAGGTGGACGTCATTGACTTTTCTGATTCCAAGTCCTCCGTTTTGAATTGGTAACGATGCTATCAAAATTTGTTTTTGATCTAGACAAACATTTAATATTTTCTCCAAAACTTCAAAAATTTGTTGGTCAATCTGATTTATAATGTTTTCAAAATCAGTTAGCGGGATAGTTCTTAACAAGTAAGATAACTTCGGTATCGCTAAACAATGTCTTAGTAGATAATAAGCCATATGTGAACTAAGGTGTTCTAAACGTTCACACATTCGTCTAAGTTCGACTATTTTTTTATCAAAAACTAATTCAGTGGCTTCTTTCACTAAAGGAGCTCCCAATAATACTAAATCTTCAGAAACTATTCGAATTCCAGGACAAAGATTTTCAAATAATTTATATGTGTTTTGGTTGTAAGAGCAGAAAAAAATTTCGCATTTTTGATGATTAATTTCAAGTCCTAAATGTTGACATTGTTCTAATAGTAATTTAAAATCTTTTAAAACTGATTCAGGGTCTCCACCAATTGTTCCATCGTCTAGATACCAAGCATTAAGTTCCGAATTAAATTGTGATATTATTGGTTGAATAGCGAGACAAAAAAGCAATGGCCCCGCAGGATCCCCTTGTTGTGCTCCGACTTGTGATAAAATTGTTTCTCTTCCAAAAGATAAGTAAGATGCATTTCTATAACATTGTGACAAAAATGGTAAAATTTGCGGAGCCTTTCTTTTAATTTCGCTTAGCATAATATCGCGTTCTATTGAATTAAATGCATTCTTAAAATCAATTTTCAGAATAACTTTATTAGAGCATTTGTTCTTTTCGATAAAACTACGAAAAGTATGTACCACTGCCTCACAACCGTTTTTTGTTCCAAAACCAACTTGAACTGGTCGAAGATAATTACCCATTTCTTCTCGTACTGTATTGCATGCCAGTTTAGCTGTTAATCTACGATAGACGGTACCAACAGCAATAGGGCGGATCCCACCATCTTTTTTGTTTAAGGCGCATAGAGATGCTCCATAAAGAATACATGTAATTTTTGAATTTACTTTGCCTGATAGCATAAGGTTCACAAGTCTATTACAAGAAATTAAAAGTTTACTACCAGCTTCTCCAAGATTCAAAGATATTAAGTCTTTGAGATGTTGTGGACGCAAACCATCAATTCCTCCTGCAGAACCATTACGAAAACTCAAAATGGCTGCCCGTACATCTTCTTCATTAATATAAATGGGTACAATATCTTGTAGTTCTTCTGAAAATTCTAAGACTCTAGATGGGACTGGATGTTTTAGCTTTAGTTTAGATAAAGTTTCTTGATTTTGAAGAGCCAATGTATCATCTGAAGATAAAATTGTAATCGCGCCCCGAATATCTCCATCTGAAATTTTCGATTCTACTCTTTTTTGAAGAGAAATTGGTTTCTTTGTTCTGGATGTCACCGTTAACTCTGTAGCCTCTATTAGTTGATCTACGCAATTTTTCTTAATTAAAGTGGTCAAGCTTTCTTTAGAATTTTTCTTTGGTAATTTCAAAGCTGAGTAAGGAAATTTAAGTAGACATTCCCAAGAATTAAAATCATTTAAGGAGATACAACGATCAATAAGGTAAGTTAAACGTTTGGCCACTGTACTACGTGCACCTTTGGGAATTCTCTTAATAATAATTGTAGACGATTTAAGTCTATTCAATTCTTCCGCTAAATTATTCACAACATTGTTTTCGTCATTTTCAATCATTCCAGCTAAATATTCATCTTTGTGCCGACAAGACATGTGCCGTTTTATTCCACGTCGATTAAAAGGTAAATTACAAAACTGACAAACTATTTTCTCAGTTGCAATATCCATTACTAATTGTCAAACAAACAGAAACTTCTTTCAATTTTGTTCAATTTTTGTTAAATTGATGTCAATTTTTAAATAATTTAGTATAAAATCTTTTTAGTACAAAATGCAGCCAAACCTTCAATGGTTGGTGTACAGTAACACTCGAATAATAACCAGAACAGCAAATTAACAAATATATACAGCAATAAACCAACTTTTTCAATATATATGTTACGAGCAAAAATTTGACAATGTTCTCAAATCACAGATAGTGCGATTTTTGAATTATATTATATATATATATTATATATATATATATAATATAATTATATTATATATTATATATATATATATTATATATTATATATATATATATATATATTTTCTTATTTTAAATCAACTTGTTATACCAAATCAAGTGATACCAAATTAAATTTTTGTTAAATAACTGGGTCTGGTACACTTAACCACCCCCAATATTTTCGAAAAATTTTTGTTGCAATATGTAGTTTGGATCATTCTGAACCTATTGGTACCTATCTTAGTTGAGGAAATTTCGAAAATCCTTCAAAAATCGATTTTGAAAATTGTGTTAAATGTTGTTTAATTGATAACCGAGAATTTATTCCAACTAATATAGAACGGCTATGTGGGTGGAGCAGTAGCAGCGTTGACTCCCATGCCTCCGACTCGCGACTGACTCTAACAGCTACACTAGAATTGACGAACTGCACGACATGGCTGAAATAGAGCATCTAGACGAGTTTGTAGAGCGGCTTGCTTTGAATTTCTATAAATTTAAAATTAAGTCCAACGTACTAACGAGCAACATCCTTCAATCGATTGACACTGTCCAGCGCAAAGAAGACGGCCACATTTCCCACAAACTCCCATTCCACTCCCTCCTACAAAAAAACCTTTTAACTCCTTAAAACAATATTTGCATTATAATTATAAAAAGTAACCAGATCGTCCGAGTCGTTGCGTAGTGCTAAATTGGCGCTTAGCAGGGTACCGGCGGACACATCAGTGTTGGTCGCGTGTCAGCGTCGGCGGTGTTGCATGGCATACAAATGCCAGCACAGCATACAAATGCTGTGCGTGACGTTGCCGTCGCTGGTGTGCGGCTGATGCAGGTGTGCCTGTTGGGGTGCCTTGTCGTTAAATGCAAGTTTCGTGTGTAGTTGTTGTTGCTCTTTGCGAACATAACCTTAATCTCACTGAACTCATTGTTGTTGTCAGCTCATTGCCGATTGAAATCCAATTTGGCTGGTTTGATTCGTACAGTGTTTTTGACAGGTGCGGTGCGTTGTTTAGTGCGGTGCGCCCTTCTTCGCCAGTTTATTCTAGTTAAGCATGTGTTAACCATTGCAACGAAAAAATTGTTGAATTACTAATTAAATATGTCTTTTAATGTTCACTTAACTTACCCTTACAATCTGCTATGTCTGGATTGGTCGGTTGTGTCAGCCTGGCCTATCTATCCATATGCTGCAAGTTGCGATTTATTCCAACTTGTATTTTTGACAAAACATGTATTATCCATTGTAAACAAACCATTTCATTTTTCTATTGTTATTATTGTCAACGATCAGCTGTGCACAATTGCCTTGCACTATTTGCAATTGGCACAGCTTTCTGCTACACTTATAAACATACTTTCGCCATTCTCTACTAGATGGCGCCACCCGTCTTTTTTGTGAATATTTTTCATAAGCAGGCGATGTGTATTCACGTACACACTACCTGCGCTGTCTTGACAGCATATCTTGAAACTGCGGCCCATTCAGGGTGCGCATACATTTAATTGTTTGAAACTATGGCAAATGCTGCCTGGTGATGGCACGGTATCCGTACCAGTGTCCTTGCTGACAGTTTTTGCCATACGAAAAAATTTTATATACTCAAATCTTTTTGAAACAGGTTAATTTTTCCTGTGAGAAATCGCAAACTTTCTTTTCATTGTAAAACTGCACAAATTAACCACTTATGCATGCATTAATGCTCGCATTAATGCATGCATTAGTGAAAACTTCAATTGGCAATAGCCAAAACTTATATTATATGCCAAGGTAAAGTTTAACTAGGAACTTGGCCAAATGTATATGTCTATTTAAATGTTTAGTATTAGGGTCACTACTTGTGACAACAAATACCATGTACATTAGTGTAAAAAATTGAAATATAAATAAAAATCTTTAAATGAATGAAATGACTCCCATGCGTTGGTCTTGAGTTCGAGCTGGCTCGCTCACCTTTTTTTTTTAAATAATTTAAATTTAATTTGATTAACTGATTTTATATAACATTTTAGCATTGGCTAAACAATGGGTGACAAATGGGTGACATTTTTCGTTACTTCAAATTATGTACAGTCACGGCCAAAAAATTCCGCACGGTGTGTTTTTCGTTTGTAATTGTGGTTTTTAACAGCCGCCTATTTTTCTATTTCTAATATGTCAGTTTAATTTAAAAACTAGCAGATTTGTCAGTTTTATTCTTACTTTTACAAAGTTCCATATGCCGTATCATACGTTAACCGAAGCTGAAAAAGGGTTTGAAATAGCAAAATTAGATGAAGGGCGGTCGTTGCAACGAGTAGCTGACGAAATTCAGTGCGAAAAAACACAATTTTTAATTTAAAAAAAAATTATTTTATTTGTTGTCTTCGAATGTGATTCAATTTTGTTATTTTTATATCTAATTAAATTAAATAACCTAATAATTTTCATTAATGTTAAACTTTAAAATAAAATTGTTAACTTTTTATTTATTTTATGTTTTTATAATTAGAAAATAAATTGTACGCCACTGAATTTCTGAATGTTTTTTAAAGTTCGATTCACTATAGGAAATTTTTTCAAAAACCTACCCACTTGATTAAAAATCGTGCGGAATTTTCTGGCCGCGACTGTACTTCGAACGACAAATTTGGTATTACGAACGACAATTTTACTCATGTATATATTATGACATATGAGTCAATGTTTTTCTCAGTTTTTGTCGATGTATGAGCGGATAAAATGAAACAAAATTTTTAGTGGATATTTAGTGGATATTGTAATGTGATACCTCGTTCTCCATGACTACATGCACATAAAACTTAAAAATTAAAGTAGTCTGACAATACTTGTCAAATTTTATTAATTAACATAAAATACAAAATGAGTCGATTGATTTCGATTTTTTCATTCGCAAAATGGTCTTGTTAAATTGCACTTGAACTTGTTTTTTATATCGGATATTTTTTGATTTTATTACTCAAACGAGGTTTCCTTTTGGCAATTTGCCTCATCAAGCTGCCATAATAAAAACGCTCGTCCTGCGGACTCGCGTTTTTATCATGGCAGCTTGATTCGTCAAATTTCCAGGCAACCTCGTTTTCGTATAAACTAAAAAAATATCCGATAGGGCCTTAGAATAGAGGCTAAACCAAACCTAACCTAAACTAACATCTTTATTTTGAAAAAAAAAACCTTTTTTTTTTAACTAACCTAACCTTTTAAAAAAAACTAACCTAACCTAACATCTTTATTTAGAAAAAAAAAACCTTTTTTTTTAACGAACCTAACCTTTTAAAAAAAACTAACCTAACCTTACCTAACCCCTGCGCAAGAAAAACAAACAAAATCGTAAATCTAACCTAACATAACCCCTGCGCAAGAATAACAAACAAAATCGTAAATCAAACCTAACCTAACCTAACCTCTGCACAAGAATAACAACGAATATTTGAAGGAATTAAACTAATTAACATAAACAGATCTAAAACCAAAATAAACAGTGTAAATAGTGTTCAAAGGCAAAAACTATGTTAAAAACAAAAAAATATTCATAAAAAAAAAGTAAAAAAAAAAGTAAAAAAAAAGGTTGCGGCTACATTCGATACGTGGACTAGCGCACAGCAAGCGCGCACTATCACAGCTGGCCTGCAAAGCCTCTCCAAACAATTTCGTATAAATGCGCTTTAATAATATTCATACAATAATTTGATTTTTAAAAACCGTTTTTTTACCAAATATCAAAATTTCCTCAACTAAGATAGGTACCAATATGTTCAGAATGATCCAAACTACATATTGCAACAAAAATTTTTCGAAAATATTGGGGGTGGTTAAGTGTACCAGCACCAAATAACTAAAAATTAAATATTACCTCATGATGCAACTGCAACTGCAAAGCGAGGACGGATGAGTCTTTTCTGAATCTTATACCTCACTACTGCGCAGAGTAGTGCAAGCGCGATGCTAGAGACGGCCATACAAAGCAGCCATTTATCGATAGATTTGGATCGTAGCGCATGAAATGCACCAAATTGAAATGAGCAAATTTTTCGACATTTGTCGTTCAACCAGACTCGTATTATATGGCATATTCTTTGTGTATGCATAGTTTAATAAATAATACGAATCTAGTTAAACGACAAAAGTCGAAAATTTTGCTTATTACAATTTGGTGCATTTCATGCGCTACGATCCAAATCTATCGATAAATGGCGGCTTTGTATGGCCGCCTCTGGATTCGCGCTTGCACTGCCCTGCGCAGTGGTCAGGTACGTTGGCAGAAATGAGAGAAGTTACGCGAAGGTACGTGCAGAGATCATAAGAATCATTTCTTATAAGAATTATTTCTCGTATAGTAAATATTATAGAAAGAGGCAGCATGTGCCAGCCAACAAAGCATTCAAGGTCAATTTAATTATATTACGTATCCTACAAATGGCAGAAGATTGTTTAGCAACGTTATATTAGCGAAAAGTATTACTAGAAAGTCACAACAAAAGAACACAAAATTGATGAATTTTTTATTTACAAAATTAATTGTTTACAATAGATTTTGTGGTATTGGATCGAAATTAAATATCAACATAACTAAATCGTAACCGTAGACAACGTTTTAGAAAGGCTGACACACTCATTTGCAATGGGTTAACAATTAGTTAAATGTTCCATCCGGCGATTATCCAAATCCTCTAAAAAAATTTCAAAAGATAGATAAAATCCAACTAGTAAGCGTGGCACCGGTGTATGACCTTGGTTTATCAGAACACGGTCTCTACGTTCAAGTTCGACAGTCAATCTAAAACAGAGGATTTGAAATGCGCACACAAGTGCTAAATAGAAGGACTTACGTTATGCCATTTTCGATTAAGGTAGCAATTTCTTCATTCTTAATCATTTCAAAGAACTTTTGGGAAGCTAGTTCAATTTTGATAAGGAATAACTCCTGCAAGCACATATTTTCAAATCGAATGCAGTTCATTAATTCCACTTTTAAAGGCAGTCTGTTAACAGGATCGTGTTTTATCCAGCGCATAGCTGAATAAAATATTTGACCTTCGCATCGTACTTTTAGGTTATCGGAAGTAAGGATTTTCTTTAAATCAGGGAATGACAGTTGTAGAAAATTTAAACTTCCAACCAGTAAAACAAAAAATGTTTTAATTCGTGGAAGCATAACTTCTGCCACTTCCGGTATATTTTGATGTTGTGCCTCAATGTACAAATAATACGCACTCCCTTCGTCATAGGCCTTTTCTTGTACCATAATTGACCACAACTGGTTCTGCAGAGTATCTATTTGCAAATAGCTGCTACCTTTGTAGACGGTTAATATGTTCTGCCTGGTAATTAAAGTCTTATAGCAATTTTCATCATCGCTTCGCATCCAATTGTAGATAGTGCGAAAAGCGTCAGCAGAACAGTTTTCTGGTTCAATTTGGAATTCGGAAACGGTGGAATCGGGAAAGTTACAAAAATATTTGGAGTAGGTTCGTAATATTAGCATGTGAACCTTAAATTGGACATCTCCAATTACGATGATCGCATTGGTGTTTTTATCATTTTTGAATTGTCTGGCTAATGCAGCATAAATACTCCGTTTAGGTGGCCAATTTTGTTTGGTTTGATCGATTGGGTCAACCCTTTCTCGATATGGTGCTTCAACTAAAATTTGGCTAGTTTCTAAATTACGGTATTCCATTAATTCTGGCATAGCCGGCATTTTCAAACTTGACATTGCTATTTTATGGGCTGCGAAACGTATTTTATCTACCTTCGAAGACCAATAATCCTGAAATTGAATTGAGTTAGTATCAAACTTCAAGTCTATATTTTAACTTCAAGAAAGTTGCATCAAATCAAAGAGAATCATAAAACTTATGAAAACTAATTACTACAGATTTACAAGTGTGCCCCTTTTAATTTGTTTCTCGTTCAGTAAACAGTGGTTGCAAATACAACCATTCAATATTATAGGGAAGTATATTTGTATGTTTCAAATTGTACAAACAATCTCTTCCAAGATACAAAATACAAATGACAAATGTCTAAACGTGTGCGTTCCTTTTATAGAGAATTCTAAACCTAGCCTACTATACATGTATACAATTATATCGCCTAGATACTCTAGTTGTACACAACTGCAAGGCCTACTTTAGATGTGCCAGATGTAAGCAACTACATGGCCTACGCTAGATGTAAATAACTGCATATTCTAAACATTGGAGAATGCGTAAAACAGATAAAGCCGTCTGTAGGCAATCGGGTTGGAATATCTTTAATTTGCCAAATTCGGATCTTGACAATAAATATTGGGTCAACAAGTTAATTGAAGTTTCTAATACGAGAAGAGTGTTCTCAAAATAGAAATGTTTTTTCTCAAAAGGGTAAAAATAGTATATTATACACCAAGGGTGTGAAGTAGATTTTCTAGCGCGAGCACAGGTTCATATCCCGAGATGCGCAGCATCGAGGGATATGATAGTGCGAGCGCTAGAAAATTTTTCACAACCGTGGTGTATATACTATTTTTTGCAATTTTCGATCAAAATGACATATCTTTTTAGTTGCCATTTTTGATGTTGAAACGGCCTTCTTTTTTTTATTGTTCTAAAAAAAGCGTGAAAAAAAGACTTTTTTTCACTCTTTTTCTACTTTTTTTTCATTATTTTTACTTTTTTTCATTATTTTAAAAATTGCTCAAAACGTGGCAAAATGTTATAAAAAAACATTGTTTTATTTATTAGTAAAATTAATTACACAATTAGTAAGATTATTTAACTAAACTGGAACAAATAAGCAACACTTCCATTAAATTTGAGTTAGCAAACACTTCTATTCAATTTGAATTATTTGAAGGAAACTATTTGATTTTTCGTTCCTAGGGGCGATTTCAACTGTTTTATCAATGCTTGCTTCAATTAATAACAAATTAAGCTTGAATCAAGCAACCGATTGTCATCTGATTATTAACTAATATCTAATATTTATTATTTTAATTAAAAATTGCAAAAAATAGTGTATACAACACGAGCAAAATTAGTTATTTTTTCATTCGTCGTATTGTCCAACTCGGCTGACGCCTCGTTGGACAAATTTACGACTCGTGAAAAAATAACTTACATTTTGCTACTTGTTGTATAAATAACTATTTTGCACTACTAGCACGTCTAGTCCGCAGCGCCATTGACAGTTGACAGAAGAGTAAATTCAATTGTCGTAATAGATTGTTTGATTTTGTTTAAATTGAAATTTAAATTGAATTTCTATTAAACCGCTATTAAAACTGTTCGAATATCACAATTATTTATCATTAATATAATTTTGCAACTTCCAGAACCAAAAAAGTGCGCACTAAATGTACCATTGGAAAACGCCCAGTGAAATTGTAATTGATAGTTACATAAGTTTTAAAAATTAATTTTACTAATTTACACAACAATTTCATTGCTTAAATAGTATCAGATAAATTACCTACAACATAGTGATTCTTTCTGTATAACTTTCTTTTTAAATTCTGCTACGGTATTATCAGAAATTCGAATTATGTGTTTATTTACCCCGGGGTTGTGAAACGAAATTTCACAACCTCTCACCGGCATAGGTAGTGAAATTAAACTTCTCAGTCTGTTAATCAATATCATAAAGTCGTGTTCTATAGCTAGTAGTGTAAAAACAATTATTTTGAGTCTTTCCGAAGCTTGACCCATGGTTTTAAGACCTTAGGAGCGGGAAGTGGGGGAAAATAATCGCTTAAACTCGCTCTGGAACCTGGAAATGGGTAAGATAATCTCTAATGGGTCAAGCTTCGGCAAGACTCAAAATAATTGTTTTTTACCCTTCGGGGGAAAAACATTTCTATTATTGATTCCAAGTACATGCAGTTTTTATTTAATGATGACAATGACAAATAAAATACTAAAGTGGATACTTATCGAGTACTTGACCGCCGTTGCAAATTGTTGATCTTTAGTTTTATAAAAATTCGCTGAAAATGAGATTCCACAGTACTTCTCTCGTTGCTATATTAAAATTTGTTATTCAAATTTTTAGAATTTTAAAAAAATTAAAAATTGAAAAATTTGTTGTAGGTACTCTAATTTAATGAAACTATTTGAAGCTAGATTTAAAATTACCAATATAAATCAATGTTTGAAGTAAATCCTAGCACTATCAGAATAAGGGGTGTGTTAAGGGTTAAAAACATGAATTGAGGATTCTAGGACATTTTTGATTAAACTAGTTTAAATTATATTTCAATTTATTATTAGAAAACAAATTTAAAAGAAATCTGACAAATCAAACTGTAAGGGGTGCATTAGGAGTTACTATTGTAATATGTAGGTCCTACCCTAATTTTAATTTAATTAATTAAATAATGATAAGTTAAGTAAGTTAAATTAATACTAGGATCCAAATTTAAAAGAAATCCGAGCATTTTGACTGTTCATGGTATTTTAAGGGTTGAAATTGCAAAGTAAGGGTCGCATACTATTTTAAATTATATTATTCGTAAATATGTTTAAAATGTATAGTAGAAATCAAATATGAAGAAAATTCGAACCATATGACTTAAACTCTATATTGGAGGGGTGGGGGTGTGTGGTAAGGGTCGAAAATTATTTTTACTCACTCTTTATGTAAATATTACTAAAATAATTGATGGAAAAGTGTGGGTAATGCTGCCATATAAGAATCACAACACCGGAAATTTTTGAACAATTAACTTAAATGGCAAATGGGTCGTAGGGGTTTATTTTTAGGGGATGAAACTTTTACCAGCATTTTCTTCAATGTATCCCTAATATGTATACCAAATTTGGTCCAAATCAAATATTCCTCCTGGCAGGTATTCACGGTACAACTTATTCATTTTTACAACTTTTTGACCGTTCAACCCTTAATAAAAATTCAACCCTATAATAAACTCCAGATTTTTTAAAAGCATTCACCACTTGGGGTATACACGAAACATATGTTCAATTTTTGGTTAAAATCGGTCAGCAACTTTAGAAGATTAAGTGGATCTCCCGATTTTGCCATTTTTAGCATGTTTTTGGCCTATAACGCGCAGGTCTTTGAGAATTTTATAAACTTTTTTTCTTCGATATCATCTATGGGCAGGTACAAAAAAAGGACGCAAATTTTGCTTTAATCGGGTCAGTAGATTCTGAAATATAATGGTTTAAAGAAATGCACAGACCGACAGACCGACAGACGGAAATTAGTGAATATGATTTTCGTAATCTACGCATTCTATAATGTAGAAAATAGTGAAATTTGGAGATTTTTTTTTTTTTTTCATGAATACAATAGTTCCTCTACGAGAGAAGTAAAAATTAGTTTATTTACAATCATATATGTAATGACGCAGTTTCTGTATTTTTGGAAGTTTGAAAATGATACATTGTTGACTTTTACTTTCCTCTCTAGGATGGAAAGTGTTCACTTTCCACCCAAGAGAACACTTTCCAACCTTGAATTTCCATAGAACCAACACAATAAAACAAAATTACCAGCTTGATATTGATGGGAATTTGGTTTTAATGTTGGTTTGACGGTTCAAAACTTCAGAAATTTAAATTTATTATCAATTATTTTTAATTTTATGTATTATACTATTACAAGTTATTATTCTAAAAAAATAATAAAATCTGCACTTCAAGTGCATTTTATCTTATGTTCATTTTCTTTTTATTCATTAACGGTTTGTTTTATTTGATCAAATAAAGCATATATTTAATTTTATATTTAAACTACATAAAAAAAATTAAAAAATTAAAAATAAAATAAAAATTAAAGATAAAATTTTTCGGAGAGCACTTGTCGAATTACCTCTAAATCTTTCCTAAGTTACTTAAAATTATAAGATCAAACGAACTTACCTTAAGTGAAGTTCGATCTTAATTATACGAACGCCTCGCCTGAAAAGATCAATTACTACGTAGTACACCAACTACTGGTTAGATGTCACACATTTCAAAGACAAAGAACAAAACCCCGTCATGCGCGCCGGCCCGAGTGCGCTCTGATCGTCATTATTTGAAAGCTGACTGGTGTCGCAACCCTTTGGGTAAGTCAGCCGTTATAGGCTACTGGGATAGGGCGGGAGTGATCTTTTCAGGCGAGGCGTTCGTATAATTAAGATCGAACTTCACTTAAGGTAAGTTCGTTTGATCTTATAATTATACTCCCGCCTCGCCCTCCAAGATCAATTACTACGTAGATGTTGAAAGCCAGTTTTAAGTTGCGACACAATGCAAAACAAAATTTTATTTCAAAAATATTTTAAAATTGAAAATTATTTAAAATTAACACAAAATTAAATAAGATAAAAGCCTTTAAGCAGATAAAACTGCTCGAGCCAAGGAATTTTGTGCATCTGCCTCCAATCTCGGTTCTAACGGTCGGTTGTAGAATCGAGCAAAAGTCTCGGAAGTCTTAGACCAACCCGCCGTGCTGCGAATTAGGTCCAGATGCACCCCTTTTCGATTGGCCGTTGACACTGCAGCATGGCGCGTACTATATGCCGAAAATATGGAAGTATCCAAGCCGCTAGCGGCTAGGACGGCCTTAATCCAGCGACTAAGAGGTTGTGTTGATGCCTGATGATACGGCTTCTTATGAGTTATAAAAAGCTTATCCGTTGATAACGGTCTTAATGACTGTGTAATCTGCAGATAATGTTTTATTGTTGATGCGGCACAAATAATTGGGTCTTCTGGAAAAAATGGGATGAACAGAAGAGGTTGCGTAGCGCCTTTTCTAGATGTCTTCGTCCTTAAAGGAATTTTAATGACAATTCCATCTTTATTTTCCTCGATGTTCTGGATCTGGATTAATGCTAATGTCTGAAGGCGATGTGCTGTAACTAGGGCCAATAAAGTTGCCAATTTTGAAGTTAATAAACTTAATTCCAACGAATCATTTTCGCCTAATGAGCGTAAATAACCTAGCACAATCGCCGGGTCCCAGGGTCCCAGGGATAGTTGTATTTTGGAGTGGAAAAGCGCAATTTAAAAATTCCTTTAAATAATTTTTGCAGTTGATCATCGTCCGAAAACCCTGGTGAAGCTAATTGAGCAATGGCGGATCTGGCACTGTTAAGAGTGCCATAAGAAGCGCCCTGATCGTACCAGCTTGTAAGAAACTCTACTACCAACTTCACCGAAACCGCGAGTGGGTTGATGTCCTTAGTATTGCAAAATTTACACCATCTTCTTAATGCGCTGTCGTATTGTCGCCACGTAGAGGCTGTGATGGAAGACAACATTATCTCCGCCGACGCTAATGAGACGTCCCTGAGGCGGAGAGCTTCCCCGACAAGTGCCCTGCCACCAGGGAAAGTGTAGGCCAAAGTGGATGCTTCCTGCCATGTAAAGACAACAAATTAACATCTGGTTGTAAAAGTACAGTTTCTTTAACTAGTAACGAAGAAAAAACTGGGTACCACGGCTGAGATGGCCAAAACGGTACAATTACTATGCCTTCGGCATTATTTATAATGATTTTTTGAAGAACCCTAGCAACAAGAACAAAAGGGGGAAATGCATAAAAGAAATGGCCAGACCAGTCCATGGTAAAAGCATCCACTGCAAATGAGTCTGGAACCGGGCCCCAAGAAACAAATCTCTTGCACTTCTTGTTACTGCGACTAGCGAATAAATCAATAGTCGGAACCCCTAAAACCGATACAACCTTTTCAAACGCGCGGTCTGAAAGGCACCATTCGGTTTCACCGGGAAGCCTTCGAGATTCGCGATCCGCGTCAATATTGTCTGCAGATTTGATGTAAGATGCAAAAATCCAATTATTGCGCCCCTCGCACCACTGCCAAATATCACGAGCCACTAAATTTAGGCTCTCAAATTGGACGCCTCCCATGCGATTTACATATGAGATAGCAGTTGTGTTGTCGACTCTTAAAAGAATCTCGCAACTAGACAAATGGTTCGCAAAACATTTTAAACCAAAGAACACAGCCAACAATTCTAAGCAATTTATATGGAGGTTCTTTTCAGAGTTAGTCCATAAGCCCTTAGCTTTCCTGTTGCCGCATACAGCTCCCCATCCCGTCAAGGACGCATCCGTAAATATAGTTAAATCAAATTTAAAACGTCTAATAGGACAAACCGAGCCCTCAATGTTGTTTTTCCACCAAATTAAGTCTTTTTTCACGAGCGAGTCTATAATCATGCGTCTGTCATAGTTATCATGGCTAACTTGAAGCGCCAAAAACTTGGCCCTCTCTAATCGTTTCGTGTAAACCCAACCATAACGAGTGCCTGGGCATATTGATACTAAAACTCCTACTAAATGTGCGAATTCGCGAATAGTACAATTCGATCGAGCAAGAAACTTGGATATTAGTTCCAAGGTCCTTGCTTGTTTATTTGGTGGAATACCAATAGACATGGAATCAGAATTAAATAAAAACCCCAAAAATTCGATACAAGTACTCGGATTGATACGGCTCTTTTTAGTATTGATTATAAATCCTAAATTTTCCAACAAGAGTGTCGTAACACGGACATTCTCGAGACACTCTTCTTTATTACTGCCTAAGAGCAAAAAATCATCTAAATATGCTACGGAAATAAATTTGCGACTCCTGAGATAAGTTAGTATCGGTTTCATAAGCTTGGTGAATACCAAGGGCGCGACGTTTAACCCGAAACACAAACAGTTAAACTCAAATAACTGATCTTGAAAACTAAATCGTAGAAATTTTCTATACGCGCCGTCAATCGGAAGTAAAAAGTAGGCATCCTTCAAGTCTAGCTTAGCCATAAAATTCCCAGGACGCAAAAGACGTAAAACGGTATTTTTATCTTCTAACTTGAAGTGTTCCGTATCAATAAAGCTATTTAACTTTTTTAGGTTAATAATAAACCGCATAGAGCCGTCCGATTTAGGAACAAGAAATACATTGGAAATAAACTGTCCTTTGCAAGATGTACATTTGGAAATAGCACCAATTGACAATAACTGCTCTATAGAGCTAGAGAGGAGTTTGATCTCTGGCTCGTGCCAATTTGGGGCGGCACATAGAAATTCTTGTGTCACTTCCCTAGCAAAGGGCAATTTATACCCCTGAATCCACGAAAGGATCAGTGGGTCAGAGGTGATTTGCAACCAACGGTCGGCAAAATAACGTAATCTGCCAGCGTGGCCTCTTACGTTTAATAGCGACGACGGTACTCCGGCTTCCTGTAGTTCGAGGTGGTCGGCTTCTGAGGCGGCATCTTTCTGGTCGGCGGTTGATTCTTCGGCCCGTCCTGCCACTGCGACCTCTGTTGGGGGCGTGGCGGGCCTCTGAAGTTTCCCGACACCGGTTTAGACGGGTATGCGCTCGTTCGAGCTCTTGAAGTAGTCGCGGGTTTTTTCAGTTGAGCTGTCGTCTTATCGAGCGCCTTAGCTGTTTGAATTCGCTCCGAAAGATTTTCGCCGAAAAGTAAACCATCTTCAGGGACCTCACTCAGTGCATCGGCCAAATTTTTGTTCAACTGACCTTTAAAAATCAGCCTACGAGCCTGGGACTGATGTTGATCAACACCACCTACTAGTCTAGCTGCATCTCCCATTGCAGTCAACAAGCGCTCCTTTAGGTCCGGATTGGTAACTTCATTTATAACCCAAGTGATGGATTGTCCCATAGCAGACAAACCTGAACCTAGCGAGGTCTGTGTGTTGACAAAGCGAGCATCTCTTTTGAGAGCTGCCTCGTTAACGGCGGCTTTTACTTCCGGGTTAATCTTGGGCGGTGCAAGAAAAGGACAGTTGCTAGGAACTGGGTATTTCTTGATAAGGCTAATGCGAGTCTCCTCTTTTAGACCATTCTTAAAAATATTAGCCCAGATTGGAACTAATCCTTCGTGCACCGGTTCACCAAATCCAGCAACATCAATCCCTTCATCCCCTAGCAGCCGTAAAGTGTCCTTGTCCAAAGAAAGCAAAACTTGGGCTTGGTTCCCATCTGTAACATAATACCATGCTTGACTATGTGCGCAGGACAACCTGCATTCCAACTTTAAAGTCGGTAGAGTCACCAATCTCAATATCTGTAATGCACAACTAAGTAATGCAAATCGTACGTCATATGGACGTCTGTAACAATCTATAAAACTAAAACGACGTTCAGTCGCACATAAAGCGTTTCGATACTTTATTATCACTAAAGCTTCCCAATCCATAGAAATGGAACGACTTAGTGTGCCACATATAAGTGGTAAGTCTTAGCTGAATTCATAAATTTTGATAAAGCTAGACCAACCCATGCAAATGGGATGACTTAGTGTGCCACGTAAAAGTGGTAAGTCCTAGCTTAGTTCATGCAAATGAACTTTAACCTCACCTTCGTGCAGAATTTCCTCTGGGTGCAAACCAGGAGAATGTGCTAAAGAGCGCTCGTCATCCGAGGCACCTGTTGGCAAAATGATCGAGTGCAACTCTGGTTCCGCCGAGAATCTCGACGAATTCCTCTCTGGAATTGAAGAAGCGGTGCTGCAACCCGCTGTCTCGTTTTCATGTACCACGGGTGGCCTATCCCTGCGTGATGGTCTTCTTTCTGCATCAACATGGCGGCGATGCCGCTTATGTTTCTTCAACAATCTCATAAGCTCCGATACCTTATGCTGTACTTCGTCTGAAGAGTCTGAACTATCAGATCTCTCTCGTCTTCTCTTATGCTTACCCATTAAAATAACTGAGAGTTTTACAATTAAGAATAATCGCCAAACAACTAATAAAAAGGAGGAACGATCGTGACAACGTAACACACTAGAAAGTAATGACGATCAGAGCGCACTCGGGCCGGCGCGCATGACGGGGTTTTGTTCTTTGTCTTTGAAATGTGTGACATCTAACCAGTAGTTGGTGTACTACGTAGTAATTGATCTTGGAGGGCGAGACGGGAGTATAATTTCAGTTAGTTTTGTAGCGGCTTGTGTTTTGTTAGACTAGTTGAGTATAATTCGAGTAGGCGATGCAGTTATTTACAATTCGAGTAGATACCAGATTGGAACCTACGCATTCTCCAATGTTTAGAATATGCAGTTATTTACATCTAGCGTAGGCCATGTAGTTGCTTACATCTGGCACATCTAAAGTAGGCCTTGCAGTTGTGTACAACTAGAGTATCTAGGCGATATAATTGTATACATGTATAGTAGGCTAGGTTTAGAATTCTCTATAAAAGGAACGCACACGTTTAGACATTTGTCATTTGTATTTTGTATCTTGGAAGAGATTGTTTGTACAATTTGAAACATACAAATATACTTCCCTATAATATTGAATGGTTGTATTTGCAACCACTGTTAACTGAACGAGAAACAAATTAAAAGGGGCAAGCTAGTAAATATGTAGTAATTAGTTTTTATAAGTTTTATGATGCTCTTTGATTTGATGCAACTTCCTTGAAGTTAAATTATAGACTTGAAGTTTGATACTAACTCAATTCAATTTCAGGATTATTGGTCTTCGAAGGTAGATAAAATACGTTTCGCAGCCCATAAAATAGCAATGTCAAGTTTGAAAATGCCGGCTATGCCAGAATTAATGGAATACCGTAATTTAGAAACTAGCCAAATTTTAGTTGAAGCACCATATCGAGAAAGGGTTGACCCAATCGATCAAACCAAACAGAATTGGCCACCTAAACGGAGTATTTATGACCGGTGTGAACTTAGCAATAAAATGTTAGCAATAAAATTACTTTTTTTTATTTGTCAAAAATATACTAGTAAATCAAAATATTTTGTTACAGAATTAGCTATTTATGCAACCAGTTAGGAAATGCATTTTTTTGTGTAACGAGCGGATTTCTGCGGGACGAGCGCAGCGAGTTCTGCAAAATAACGCGAGTTAAACAAAATAGCATTTCCTAACATGTTGCATACAAGATTTTTTCTAATTTTTACAAGAACCTTCTCAAAAAAGAGTTTTTTAAACTTATGATATTAATAATTTAGTGAATTTTATCAAAACAAGTAGGCTTTATTCGGAACTTTTCATCACCAGTTGTGAAATATTTTTCATTACATCACCAGTTGCGTAAAATGTGCCGTTTGCCAACTACAATCGATTTTGAAAAGTCACATTTTACATGCCAAAATTAGAAAAAACTATTTTTTTCTAATTTTGGCATGTAAAATGTGACTTTTCAAAATCGATTGTAGTTGGCAAACGGCACATTTTACGCAACTGGTGATGTAATGAAAAATATTTCACAACTGGTGATGAAAAGTTCCGAATAAAGCCTACTTGTTTTGATAAAATTCACTAAATTATTAATATCATAAGTTTAAAAAACTCTTTTTTGAGAAGGTTCTTGTAAAAATTAGAAAAAATCTTGTATGCAACATGTTAGGAAATGCTATTTTGTGTAACTCGCGTTATTTTGCAGAACTCGCTGCGCTCGTCCCGCAGAAATCCGCTCGTTACACAAAAAAATGCATTTCCTAACTGGTTGCATAAATAGCTATTAATTATATATAATAAAGTGTTTTATAATAATATCGACTTTTGTTTCATTTATATTGTAATGAAGTTAGGCTTCATTTGGAGCCTTCAGCGACGGAGTGGGGAGTTAAAAAGTGTGACTGGCGAACCGGGGTCTGAGCGCGTTCGTTCCTAAGTGAGAGTCGATTGAGTTGTGAGAGTCGATTGAGTTCGAGTGACTGTTTTGCTTTTGGGTTTTTCGCTGCGAGTTATATAAAATTAAGGTATTTACGGGTTTTATAAGCGGGTAGTATTTAAGGGAATAGTCCGGGTTTTGTCTGTCCGGGATTTCGGAGTTTTCTCCTCAAAACGTGTGTCACGCTGGTTTTGAGGTTAGAATTCCTAAAGGGGTTGTCAGGGGGCCCCAGAAGGGTATTTTAGGGAGCTGTCGCCCACGCGGAGTTTGCGTTGGGTCTCACCGACGTGTGGTTTCGGCTATATCGGGTGATTTGTAAGGTGGTGTAGAGTATTAATATAATTTGTTTTCCAGTTGATGAATAAACCGGCCCAGACGGGATTTATAACTTTCTTGTGCGTTTTATTTAGTTCTCCCGGCACTGCGGTTCCTAATTGAATTCCTGCTATCCTCCACTAGCTACTCGGCCCGGTATCGGGGATATCGGATCGTAGAATCGCACAGCGGCTACTTAGTCGGTGTGCGAATAACAGAGTTAACTGTATAAAATCTGGCGCCCGAGCATTCTAACATCTAAGGGGAGCGCTAGAGCCCCTTCACGGAAAAGGACGTCACAAATTGGCGCCCGAGCAGGGACTCTTATCGAAATTAGGAAGTGCATGAACAGGGTTGGGGTTTGTTTATTAGTGGGTGTTTTGTCTGGGTGTGTTGTGTATTGTGGGGTACGTGCGGCCGTGTAGCGTACCATTGGCAGGCGACTACGGCTGTAGTGACGTGGTGGGGCCCCAAATAGCTACAGGGCCGGACTCGCCCATTTGGTGGGCCAACAAAATTTTGACAGGGCCGGACTCGCCCATTTGGTGGGCCAACAAAATTTATTTGTGGCGATACAGCTGGACAATTTTGTTGTTGTCGTGCGGTAACTGTTTTTTTAGGTGTCGGTGAACATGGGGAAGCGACGCAACTCCACGCCCACCCTACAGGTACCAACCACTATGGCCACCACTATGGGCGACACCATCCAGTGGTTGTATGGGCTGCACAAGCCGGCGTTGGTGGCGGAAGCGCTGAAATTCCAGTTAAACACGCAGGGAACAGTGGAGGAGTTGAGACGCCGGATCAGCGTGTATTTGTTGGATGGGATCGTTAGCCCTGCCGTACCACCATCATCGGTGCCGCCAGCGTGGCCAGGTTCTATTGCCAAGACACCTGCCGAGGACGTGGAAGCGCAGCCAGCAACGAAGGAGAACCCCACTATTGTGTCAGGGGGCACCCGGCCTGTTAATTCAGGGGGGTATCGGCCACTGACGTCACAGGTGGTTCGCCAGTGGAATGTCCGTTTTGACGGGAAGTCCGATCCAGCCGCGTTTTTGGAACGGTTGGGTGACATTTGCCGGCTGGACGGGTACGCTGACCCTACTCAGCTAATTCCAGTAATGACGGAACTGTTGGATGGGACAGCGTTATTGTGGTACCGCAATAACGTGGATGAGTGGCAAACGTGGCCCGAGTTCCAGGAAGCTTTCCGGCAACAATTCCTGGGTAGCCATTACGAGATTCGACTCGAAATGGAAATCACCAGCCGAGTCCAACGGTATGGAGAAGCGGGGGCTGATTACATCATCGCCGTACAGACGTTGATGCGACGACATGGAGCCATGAGTAAGGAGCGGCAACTCTACTGGCTACATCGGAATTTACGCCCGGAATACCAGGCGTACATCCGGCCTCAGGACTTCCACACCATAGCAGAGCTGTCGGCGATGGTACGCCAATTCGAGGGTTTGCCGCGGCCCAGCACCAGCTCTTACGGACCCACAGTCCGTACTGGCTCCCCCACCCCGCGCAGTGCGTCTCCTTCGCGTTTGGAAGGAAATACCGGGAACGGTGCACGAAGGGTCGCGTTCCAAACTCCGATGACGTGCTGGCAGTGTGGAGAATCTGGGCATATGCGGTCGGAGTGCCGCAGCCCCCGTAAACTGGTTTGTGGCCGATGTGGCCGGGAAGGGGTATTGGCTCGCGACTGCGGATGTCGGTCGGAAAACCAATAGGGAACGATTCGACAGGGCGAATCGAACCGTTCCCGGCGTCTTGCCCATCCTCGGCCGCCATGCACACGGATCCCCGGTTGTTTGTGCACACGCACATTGAAGGTCAAGAATTCTTGGCCCTACTCGACACCGGTTCTGTGTTCTCGTATATCAGCGCAACGGTGGTACAGCGCTGCCCCAGCTTGGTGATGCGGCCCGTGGGTCATTCGGTGCGGTTGGCCAACGGCAACGTCATCGTCGCGCAAGGGGTTTACGACGCGAAGATGGTGGTTGGTGCTAGGGAGTGTCAACAATCGTTTCGGTTGTTACCGGAATTGGCTAACGACATCATTTTCGGGATGGACTTCATTGTGATGCATCCGCAACTGCTTTGTCGGAAGTTGGGGGTCGACTTACGCATATCGCCCCCCCAATCTGAGACTCCCGCCGTCATGGATATGGCTCCTCAAGCGAGCGCGCTAACCGGTGCCGAACAGGGGTGTTTGGAGCGTTTCCTCCGGGAGGAATTGCCTCGTTTCGAGCGAGTGGCCGGTACGACCCAGATGGTGACTCACGCGATACGACTGGTCAATACTGCTCCGATCAAGCAGAGGTATCGCCCGCAGAACCCACGTATGCAGGCCGTGATCGACGAGGAAGTCGACGAAATGCTGCGGCAGGGTGTCATTGAACCGTCCAAAAGTCCATGGAGTTCGCCGGTGGTTATCGTCAAGAAAAAGGATGGTAAGCCCCGGTTTTGCATTGATTTCAGGAAAGTCAATGAAGTGACCCAGAAGGATGCGTACCCCTTACCATATATCCAGGCTATTTTGGACAAGCTCAGGGGAGCTAGGTACATTTCCAGTCTGGACCTTAAGCAGGGTTACTGGCAGATCCCATTAGCCCCTGCCAGCAAGCCCATCACTGCTTTTACCGTACCGGGACGCGGCCTGTTCCAGTTTCGCGTTATGCCGTTTGGTTTGCATTCGGCGCCCGCTACATTTCAGCGGCTGTTGGATCAAATCTTGGGTCCGGAGATGGAACATCGTGCGCTGGCGTACCTCGACGACATCATTGTCTTGGGTAAAACCCTGGACGAGCATTTGGGCAACTTGGCGGAGGTGTTTCGCCGATTGAGAGCGGCAAACCTGCGCCTGAACCCCGAGAAGTGCAAGTTTGGTCAGCGGTCGGTGAAGTATTTGGGTCACGTGGTTACAGAAGCGGGAATCCACACCGATCCTGACAAGGTCACCGCCATTCAGGAGATTCCGGCTCCACACAATGTGAAGAGTTTGCGGCGATTTTTGGGCGTCGTATCCTGGTATCGTCGGTTCATTCCAGAGTTCTCCACCATAGTGGCGCCATTGAACCTACTACTTAAGAAGAGTCAACGGTGGCAGTGGGCCGACTCACAAAATACCGCGTTCATCCGGTTGAAGCAGTGTTTGACTCAAGCACCCGTATTAATTTGTCCCAATTTTTCAGTGCCTTTCGTTCTCCAGACCGATGCTTCTGATCATGGCCTGGGAGTGGCCTTGACACAGACGATAGAAGGAGCGGACCATGTGGTTGCGTATGCTAGCCGGACGTTGTCCACCCCAGAGCGCAATTACTCTGTCACCGAGAAGGAGTGTTTGGCTATTGTATGGGGAATCGAGAAGATGCGGCCCTATTTGGAGGGATACCGGTTTACAGTACTAACCGATCACCAGTCATTGCGGTGGTTACACTCGATTAAGAGTCCCGCGGGGCGACTGGCTCGTTGGAGCATTTTTCTCCAACAATTTGACTTTGAGATTCAGTATCGCAAGGGCGTACTGAATCGATTAGCCGACGCACTGTCTCGGGACCCATTGCCAATCCACGATTCAGAGGGTGACTGTGCCGAAGTGGGTCCGGCGTCGGAGACAACTTGTTCGTGGTACCTGGGGAAGTTGTCGGAAGTGAAGACTTGACCGGAAGATTTCCCGGACTTCTGTGTGCGAGAGGGGAGATTGTACCGTCATTTTTGGGAGGCGAAAGACTTGCGAGAAGTCGAGTTGGCGGACCCATGGAAGCTATGTGTCCCAAGTGATATGCGACGTCCACTCCTCAACGAGAACCACGATGCACCCACCGCCGGGCATCTTGGGGTGGCCAAGACTATTGCGCGAATTGCCGACAAGTACTATTGGCCGGGGATGTTTCGGGACATTACTAAATATGTCCGACACTGTTTGGTGTGTCAGCGCTACAAACCTAGTCAGCAGCAGACCCCAGGGAAAATGCAGCCGTCGGTTTGTTCGGGGCCATGGGATACTGTTAGTACGGATCTGATTGGTCCGCTGCCTAAGTCGACCAAAGGTAATCGGTTTATCGTGATCTTCCAAGATAGGTTTACAAAATGGGTACAGTTTCGTGCCCTTAGAACTGCCACCGCCCGGAACGTTACCCAGGCGTTGTTCGAAGAGGTTATCTGTCGGTTCGGCTGTCCGAGAACCGTTTTGAGCGACAATGGGGCTCAGTTTACCAGTCGGTTATTTAAGGAGATGGTCAAGACGTCTGGTAGCCAACACCGCTACACGCCACCATACACACCGCAGGCAAATCCCGTGGAACGAGCCAATCGGACGCTGAAAACGATGATCGCGCAGTTTTGCGAAGGCGACCATCGACGGTGGGACGTGTACCTACCGGACTTCATGCTGGCGTTGAACAGTTCCAAGCACGAATCTACGGGCTTTACTCCCGCGATGTTGAATTTTGGCCGTGAGTTGCAACTACCCAGCGCGATAGAACGCGGGGATGTCGATCTCGGGAGCGACGTGCCGGAAGATGGGCCCGCACACCTAGACCGGCTGGGGAAACTACGGGAGACGTACGAGCTAGTGCGATTAAAATTGGGTCGGGCCTTTGATTCCCAGAGTCGATATTATAATCTTCGGCGACGCGAATGGAGATGTCACGTTGGGGATAGGGTCATGAAGGTGGAGCATCATTTGTCGTCGGCGGTCGATGGCTTTGCCGCTAAGCTAGCGCCAAAGTATTCGGGTCCTTACACCATTACACGGGTGCGCTCTCCGGTAGTGTACGACTTGCGCGATGCAGCGGGTAGACGATATACACGGGTGCATGTAAAGGACCTCAAACCGGCGTATGAGGGTGATGTATTGGGGGAATAATGTGTCTGTGACTATGTGTAGGAATGTGTTTGTTTTGTAGGGAGCGTGAAAGTGGGCACGCTGGGGACCGGTATAATTGGGGAACGCTGAATTAATTCGTGTGTTTTAGATGACGAGTTCGGACGAGGACACTTTGGTCCTCTATTGGACGGCCTCCGAGGGGGAAACTGAGGGCGAACCCGAGGAGGTGGAGGAGACTGCACCGGTGGCGGTGGCCGCCTCAGTGGCAGTGGTCGCCCCGCCACCGCCGGTACCGTCAACGGCGGGCAAAGTCGACCCAGAGGCCTGCTGGAGATGTGGCGTATACGGCCACCATCGCCGGGATTGCCCCAGCCCACGACCGGAGGGGCGGCCGAGTTGTTCCGCGTGCGGCCGGCCGGGCATGAGCCTGCTCTGCCACTGTGCCAGGGGACGGAGGCTGAGGACCCGCGCCGCGGCTCGCGAGCACGCTCATTCCGAGCTGTTCCGCGAGTCGTTCGAGGTCGTGGAGGGGGACCTGCGCCAGGCGTGCTGGCAGTGCGGCGGTTTTGACCATCTCCGCCGAGACTGCCCGAACCCGTTCCGGGCGTTCTGCTCCCGGTGTGGGCGCGTCGGGACCCTGTCCCGTGACTGTCGGTGTCCGCCGCTTCGCTGGAACTGGTACGTAGGCGTCGACGTTTTTTATTCGGTGGCCCCGCAAATTTCGGGGGAGTTTTAGTTTAAAGAAGGGGGGGTGTAATGAAGTTAGGCTTCATTTGGAGCCTTCAGCGACGGAGTGGGGAGTTAAAAAGTGTGACTGGCGAACCGGGGTCTGAGCGCGTTCGTTCCTAAGTGAGAGTCGATTGAGTTGTGAGAGTCGATTGAGTTCGAGTGACTGTTTTGCTTTTGGGTTTTTCGCTGCGAGTTATATAAAATTAAGGTATTTACGGGTTTTATAAGCGGGTAGTATTTAAGGGAATAGTCCGGGTTTTGTCTGTCCGGGATTTCGGAGTTTTCTCCTCAAAACGTGTGTCACGCTGGTTTTGGGGTTAGAATTCCTAAAGGGGTTGTCAGGGGGCCCCAGAAGGGTATTTTAGGGAGCTGTCGCCCACGCGGAGTTTGCGTTGGGTCTCACCGACGTGTGGTTTCGGCTATATCGGGTGATTTGTAAGGTGGTGTAGAGTATTAATATAATTTGTTTTCCAGTTGATGAATAAACCGGCCCAGACGGGATTTATAACTTTCTTGTGCGTTTTATTTAGTTCTCCCGGCACTGCGGTTCCTAATTGAATTCCTGCTATCCTCCACTAGCTACTCGGCCCGGTATCGGGGATATCGGATCGTAGAATCGCACAGCGGCTACTTAGTCGGTGTGCGAATAACAGAGTTAACTGTATAAAATCTGGCGCCCGAGCATTCTAACATCTAAGGGGAGCGCTAGAGCCCCTTCACGGAAAAGGACGTCACAATATAGTGATTTTATCTATAATATAACCTCACAAACTTTTCAAAGTGCTCGTTTAGGATTCCTATTAACTGACCCGGCACCTAGTATATATCATTCGATTCGTAATTCAATCTAGATTAAGTGGTGCGAATTTCATTAAAAAAGCTAAACTAGATTATGAGAAAATTAATTAAACGTGATGCAGTGTTTGACACTTTTGATGTAAAAATAATACCGAGTGATGCTTACACCATCAGGTTCCTCCGTCTATAAAAAAATTATTTCTAGAGATTTTAGCAAACAAACCTGCTTAGTGACAGATATCATTCGATTCGCAATTAAACAAGGAATACGTGGTGTTAATTTCATTAAAAAGTCAAAGCTGAAAATTGAAATAAACAATTAAATGTGATGTAATGTTTTATTTTTTAACGGTGTCCGCCAATAAAAGTCTATTGCTAGAAGATTTGGTTAACTGACCCGTAATATATTATACATCATTCGAATCGCAATTAATCAAGGAATATGTGGTGTTAATTTCATTAGAAAGTCAAAGCTGAAAATTGAAATAAATAATTAAATGTGATGAAATTTTTTATTTTTTAACGGTGTCCGCCAATAAAAGTCTATTGCTAGAAGATTTGGTTAACTGACCCGTAATATATTATACATCATTCGAATCGCAATTAATCAAGGAATATGTGGTGTTAATTTCATTAGAAAGTCAAAGCTGAAAATTGAAATAAATAATTAAATGTGATGAAATTTTTTATTTTTTAACGGTGTCCGCCAATAAAAGTCTATTGCTAGAAGATTTGGTTAACTGACCCGTAATATATTATACATCATTCGAATCGCAATTAATCAAGGAATATGTGGTGTTAATTTCATTAGAAAGTCAAAGCTGAAAATTGAAATAAATAATTAAATGTGATGAAATTTTTTATTTTTTAACGGTGTCCGCCAATAAAAGTCTATTGCTAGAAGATTTGGTTAACTGACCCGTAATATATTATACATCATTCGAATCGCAATTAATCAAGGAATATGTGGTGTTAATTTCATTAGAAAGTCAAAGCTGAAAATTGAAATAAATAATTAAATGTGATGAAATTTTTTATTTTTTAACGGTGTCCGCCAATAAAAGTCTATTGCTAGAAGATTTGGTTAACTGACCCGTAATATATTATACATCATTCGAATCGCAATTAAACAAGGAATATGTGGTGTTAATTTCATTAGAAAGTCAAAGCTGAAAATTGAAATAAATAATTAAATGTGATGAAATTTTTTATTTTTTAACGGTGTCCGCCAATAAAAGTCTATTGCTAGAAGATTTGGTTAACTGACCCGTAATATATTATACATCATTCGAATCGCAATTAAACAAGGAATATGTGGTGTTAATTTCATTAGAAAGTCAAAGCTGAAAATTGAAATAAATAATTAAATGTGATGAAATTTTTTATTTTTTAACGGTGTCCGCCAATAAAAGTCTATTGCTAGAAGATTTGGTTAACTGACCCGTAATATATTATACATCATTCGAATCGCAATTAAACAAGGAATATGTGGTGTTAATTTCATTAGAAAGTCAAAGCTAAAAATTGAAATAAATAATTAAATGTGATGAAATTTTTTATTTTTTAACGGTGTCCGCCAATAAAAGTCTATTGCTAGAAGATTTGGTTAACTGACCCGTAATATATTATACATCATTCGAATCGCAATTAAACAAGGAATATGTGGTGTTAATTTCATTAGAAAGTCAAAGCTGAAAATTGAAATAAATAATTAAATGTGATGTAATGTTTTGTAAGAAAATCTGCAGTTTTTCAGGCGAGAATTTGTTGAAAGTATGCAACCATATTTACACCGCTATTGCTAAGTTCACATTCTGAGTAGGCATTTTGCAACAAAAACAGGTTGCAGTAGGACTACTTGCAATAAAATTACAATTTCTTTAAAGAATTTATCTATTTTAAAAGATTTCGATAAACTGACTCATCATCTAACATACATCATTCGATTCGCTATTATAGTGAATAAAGTTTAAGAAAAGCGTATTGTGGGCTTTAAAAAACTGCAAAATGTGCATTGCGGTAAAATAAATTTATAGCTGATGGTGATCATATTCGATTTTAACTGTGTAAACTTACAAATAATTTTAGCCAATAAATGTCTAAATTCATATTTCATATTTCTACCACTTTTTTCGTATACTTTATAGACTATAAGTGGTACCCGTTGTAATGTATAATTGTATGAATGCTCCTTAATAGGATGACTGACCTCTTAGATGTCAATGCGTAACTACTGCCATCTAGACAGGACAGACACGACTAGACTAGCGGGGTCGATCAGCTGACCGAGATATACTGTACGATATATGTTCGACAATCCATACTCATTAATAAATTAATTTGTTTGTTATTATACGCATACACAACAGAAGAGCGGACAGTGTTATTATAATACACCGGAAGGAATCTTAATTATATTTAAGAGGAAGGAATAACAGAAAGAGCTTAGATACTTATTTAAATTATATTTTATTTATACACCACACATAAAAAAAATAAACATTTTACAGTGACTTTATTTTCACATATATATTTACAAATTGTGAATATATATTATTTTCACATATATCACAAATTTTTTGACCTTGTTTGTCTATTGGCCTATAAGTTGTTATAAAATTCAAATTTCCCGCTTTTTTGTAATTAATTTTTAATTACTAATTAATTCATTATTGTAATTATTATTTACTAAACAATTAGTTCAACAAATTATTAAGTAATAATTAGTTCAAATAATTAGTTCAACAAATTATTAGTTTCATCAAATTTGTCAAATTTTCAACATCCTCATGTATGGTAATATATACCTAATAAATAATTACTATACTACTTTTATTTCATATTCAATACATATCGATACATATTATAATTTTTAATATTCACTAGATGTTTAAGTTATTACCCGCGACTGATTTGATAATTTGTACGTTTAATAATGTATTTCCAACATCACCCAAGAGGTATACATTTGATGTCGTTAACCTCTTCGACATATTTTTTTTGACTTTTCGGGTGAGGTTCGCTCTAGTAGCCCTATGACCCCAAGCGTGGATCATGAAATCCAGCTTGCCGCGACGCGAAATGTCTCACCAAGAACTGATTTGTATCATAAGTACTATACATAGACCACTATAATATTGTAAATATGTATTGCAAAAATATTCATTCTGATGGCAAACGTCGAAAATTATTGTTTGATCTCAAATTGTTCGTAATTTAGCACATGGAATAATTTTCGCATAAAAAGCAGTAAAATATTTTAGAAGTTTTATCAACTGATTCATATTCTTTTTGTAATTCTTCAATTTCAACTATTTGCTTTTTGGTTAATTCGTTTGTATTTCGGTTTTTATGGGTACCTTTTGATTCATGCACACAAGCTGTATGAAGCCATCTAGTGCAAAATTCACATTGGACCCACAAAACTTTTTTTACATTTTTAAAAGGTGGATTTTTTGATTGGCATTTAAAACAAATATTTTCATCTACTTTGGCACTATTATTTAGAAGCAATTCTAATATAGTCCTTCTAAATATTTGTGGATTTTTGGTCTGTAAAAGATTATCACTTTCATTTTTTAGCAATTTTTCCGCAATTTGTAAAATGATAGTCCCACAATTGTGCGCATCAGTTTGTTTTTGATGTTTAAAATTTAGTATATTGTATTTCTCAGGGATAGAGTATCTACAAATATAATTGTACTTTGCAGCAAATCTCTCAAATTTTTCCAAATGTAGTTGCACTGATTTCACGTTCTCGTTATCATCGGAATACATTGGATCAATATAAGAAAATGTTGCTTGCACAAAATCAATAAAAATTAAACACCAATGATTACTATTTACGAAAAGTGGCATAATCGTTTTATTTTTAAACGTGAATAATTTGATGTGATTATCATTTTCCATGTTCAATGTAAATATTTGTGAACTGCGATCAGATGTTAAAAGATTAAAATCTTTACTTTTAGCATCCCTTAAATAAAAGTTTAAACACAAATCTATTACAGCATTAGAAATCCACAAATCTTGTTTGTTAGTACGATCTACATCAGACAAGCAATCTAGATCATGCAGAGTCAAATAATCAGTTTTAAATTTTAATATAATAACCATATCATTTTTCCCGTCTTTTAAATAATAATTTTGATTTAAAACAAAATTTTTTGAATTAAGAACTGCCTTTTTTGTTGCTTTTTCTGTAATTCTAGAAGCATCAGGCATAGAAGGTTGAGCTAAAGCATCAGCTAAAGGCAAAGGATCTACTTGAAACTCAAGACTATTTGACGGACTCAATGAAGAGTAAGAATGTTCAGCAATAATTTCATTTAATTGAAGCCGTTCATTTTTGTCATCTTTTTTGCCTATTTTCAACGTTTTTAATTGCGTCATATTGAAATATGTGCCATGTCTGTTTTGTGGAAAAACAGGTGGCCGAGGCTTACGCCAATCTTCAGTAGGTGCATTGTCTTTATTAATATCTAAGTTAAATCGTTTCCTTTTTCCTAAAGGTAAATCTAATTCATATTCTTTTAATATGCCAGCTATGCATATTCGCATTTCGCGAACAAATCGGCTACATTTAGAAGATCGGTCTGAATCCATAAATAAATTTTTGACAAGATTAAACCAGTTTTCAACTGGAGCATTACTAAAACGTTTATTAACTCGTTTGGCAAACACATTTGTCCACAAAGGTAAAAGTGGCAAATACTTTTCTAACATAACTTTTGCAAAAGCTGGGTTATAATAAATATTATCTACTGATGTGTTCTCTGAAACGTTACTGAAATTAATTTTTTTATAGATAGTATTGAAAACTTCATAAAAAGGATTGCCTAAAAGCAATGCCTTTACTTTACGTGGATTTTCGTATATCATTGTAAAATTTAAATCAATTTCTTTGTCGATATCATCCAAATCACATTGTAGACATATATTTCTTATTTCCCTTAATGCCGATTGCACAAAATTATTGTTATATTTACTGCTGGTTAAAATAAAGAAGTTCTCTGCCCATTTACAAATAAGTTTAAAGTCGTGCATGTTAAACAGTGCTGCAACTACTTGCTTATAAAAAATTTTGGCTTGTTGGTTTAGTACTAACGTATTTATTTGACGCATTAATATTTTCATCATATGACAGCAGCAACTATGAATTGGAGTATATCGTTCGAATTTAGCCGCATCAGTATTTTTAGTGATGTAGCCGAAAGCATATTCCAAATACTCTTTTAAATCCCGACATCCGTTCCAATTTTGAACGAATGCATTGATCAACGCATAGCTAAAATCTACAACGACTCCATCAAATACTGGCCATTGTTGATGAAATTTGGTTTTAATGTCAGTCATAACATGGTTTGTACAACCACTAATAGCTTGTACATCGTGTGTATCGCTTATAAATTCAAAAATAGGGCAGATTCTTTCATTTTTTAATTGCAACACACCAGCGTAGTATAATACTCTTTTTTGGTGTGTCGGCGGCTTTAACTTGGCACCCGTTGATGAACAATGAACGGGCTTTCTAATTAATGTACCTGTCGCGTCAAAATGTAAAATTGGTTTGTACAGGGTACCAAATTGAAATGAGCAAATTTTTCGACATTTGTCGTTCAACCAGACTCGTATTATATGGCATATTCTTTGTGTATGCATAGTTTAATAAATAATACGAATCTAGTTAAACGACAAAAGTCGAAAATTTTGCTTATTACAATTTGGTGCATTTCATGCGCTACGATCCAAATCTATCGATAAATGGCGGCTTTGTATGGCCGCCTCTGGATTTGCGCTTGCACTGCCCTGCGCAGTGGTCAGGTACGTTGGCAGAAATGAGAGAAGTTACGCGAAGGTACGTGCAGAGATCATAAGAATCATTTCTTATAAGAATTATTTCTCGTATAGTAAATATTATAGAAAGAGGCAGCATGTGCCAGCCAACAAAGCATTCAAGGTCAATTTAATTATATTACGTATCCTACAAATGGCAGAAGATTGTTTAGCAACGTTATATTAGCGAAAAGTATTACTAGAAAGTCACAACAAAAGAACACAAAATTGATGAATTTTTTATTTACAAAATTAATTGTTTACAATAGATTTTGTGGTATTGGATCGAAATTAAATATCAACATAACTAAATCGTAACCGTAGACAACGTTTTAGAAAGGCTGACACACTCATTTGCAATGGGTTAACAATTAGTTAAATGTTCCATCCGGCGATTATCCAAATCCTCTAAAAAAATTTCAAAAGATAGATAAAATCCATCTAGTAATCGTGGCACCGGTGTATGACCTTGGTTTATCAGAACACGGTCTCTACGTTCAAGTTCGACAGTCAATCTAAAACAGAGGATTTGAAATGCGCACACAAGTGCTAAATAGAAGGACTTACGTTATGCCATTTTCGATTAAGGTAGCAATTTCTTCATTCTTAATCATTTCAAAGAACTTTTGGGAAGCTAGTTCAATTTTGATAAGGAATAACTCCTGCAAGCACATATTTTCAAATCGAATGCAGTTCATTAATTCCACTTTTAAAGGCAGTCTGTTAACAGGATCGTGTTTTATCCAGCGCATAGCTGAATAAAATATTTGACCTTCGCATCGTACTTTTAGGTTATCGGAAGTAAGGATTTTCTTTAAATCAGGGAATGACAGTTGTAGAAAATTTAAACTTCCAACCAGTAAAACAAAAAATGTTTTAATTCGTGGAAGCATAACTTCTGCCACTTCCGGTATATTTTGATGTTGTGCCTCAATGTACAAATAATACGCACTCCCTTTGTCATAGGCCTTTTCTTGTACCATAATTGACCACAACTGGTTCTGCAGAGTATCTATTTGCAAATAGCTGCTACCTTTGCAGACGGTTAATATGTTCTGCCTGGTAATTAAAGTCTTATAGCAATTTTCATCATCGCTTCGCATCCAATTGTAGATAGTGCGAAAAGCGTCAGCAGAACAGTTTTCTAGTTCAATTTGGAATTCGGAAACGGTGGAATCGGGAAAGTTACAAAAATATTTGGAGTAGGTTCGTAATATTAGCATGTGAACCTTAAATTGGACATCTCCAATAACGATGATCGCATTGGTGTTTTTATCATTTTTGAATTGTCTGGCTAATGCAGCATAAATACTCCGTTTAGGTGGCCAATTTTGTTTGGTTTGATCGATTGGGTCAACTCTTTCTCGATATGGTGCTTCAACTAAAATTTGGCTAGTTTCTAAATTACGGTATTCCATTAATTCTGGCATAGCCGGCATTTTCAAACTTGACATTGCTATTTTATGGGCTGCGAAACGTATTTTATCTACCTTCGAAGACCAATAATCCTGAAATTGAATTGAGTTAGTATCAAACTTCAAGTCTATATTTTAACTTCAAGAAAGTTGCATCAAATCAAAGAGAATCATAAAACTTATGAAAACTAATTACTACAGATTTACTAGTGTGCCCCTTTTAATTTGTTTCTCGTTCAGTAAACAGTGGTTGCAAATACAACCATTCAATATTATAGGGAAGTATATTTGTATGTTTCAAATTGTACAAACAATCTCTTCCAAGATACAAAATACAAATGACAAATGTCTAAACGTGTGCGTTCCTTTTATAGAGAATTCTAAACCTAGCCTACTATACATGTATACAATTATATCGCCTAGATACTCTAGTTGTACACAACTGCAAGGCCTACTTTAGATGTGCCAGATGTAAGCAACTACATGGCCTACGCTAGATGTAAATAACTGCATATTCTAAACATTGGAGAATGCGTAAAACAGATAAAGCCGTCTGTAGGCAATCGGGTTGGAATATCTTTAATTTGCCAAATTCGGATCTTGACAATAAATATTGGGTCAACAAGTTAATTGAAGTTTCTAATACGAGAAGAGTATTCTCAAAATAGAAATGTTTTTTCTCAAAAGGGTAAAAATAGTATATTATACACCAAGGGTGTGAAGTAGATTTTCTAGCGCGAGCACAGATATGATAGTGCGAGCGCTAGAAAATTTTTCACAACCGTGGTGTATATACTATTTTTTGCAATTTTCGATCAAAATGACATATCTTTTTAGTTGCCATTTTTGATGTTGAAACGGCCTTCTTTTTTTTATTGTTCTAAAAAAAGCGTGAAAAAAAGACTTTTTTTCACTCTTTTTCTACTTTTTTTCATTATTTTTACTTTTTTTCATTATTTTAAAAATTGCTCAAAACGTGGCAAAATGTTATAAAAAAACATTGTTTTATTTATTAGTAAAATTAATTACACAATTAGTAAGATTATTTAACTAAACTGGAACAAATAAGCAACACTTCCATTAAATTTGAGTTAGCAAACACTTCTATTCAATTTGAATTATTTGAAGGAAACTATTTGATTTTTCGTTCCTAGGGGCGATTTCAACTGTTTTATCAATGCTTGCTTCAATTAATAACAAATTAAGCTTGAATCAAGCAACCGATTGTCATCTGATTATTAACTAATATCTAATATTTATTATTTTAATTAAAAATTGCAAAAAATAGTGTATACAACACGAGCAAAATTAGTTATTTTTTCATTCGTCGTATTGTCCAACTCGGCTGATGCCTCGTTGGACAAATTTACGACTCGTGAAAAAATAACTTACATTTTGCTACTTGTTGTATAAATAACTATTTTGCAATTTGCGATTAAAATGACATCTTTTTAGTTGCCATTTTTGATATTGAAACAGCCTTCTTTTTTTTATTGATCTAAAAAAAGCGTGAAAAAAAGACTTTTTTTCACTCTTTTTCTACTTTTTTTCATTCTTTTTACTTTTTTTCATTATTTTAAAAATTGCTAAAAGCGTGGCAAAAAGTTATAAAACCGCAATGTTTTATTTATTAACAATATTAATTGTACAATTAGTAAGATTATTTAACTGAACAAGAACATATAAGCAACATTTCCATTAAATTTGAGTTAGCAAACACTTCTATTCGATTTGAATTATGTGAAGAAAGCTGTTTGATTTTTCGTTCCTAGGGGCGATTTCAATTGTTTTATTAATGCTTGCTCCAATTAATAACAAATTAAGCTTGAATCAAGCAACCGATTGTCATCTGATTATTAACTAATCTTTAATATTTTTTTATTTTAATTAAAAATTGCAAAAAATAGTGTATACAACACGAGCAAAATTAGTTATTTTTTCACTTGTCGTATTGTCCAACTCGGCTGACGCCTCGTTGGACAAATTTACGACTCGTGAAAAAATAACTTACATTTTGCTACTTGTTGTATAAATAACTATTTTGCACTACTAGCACGTCTAGTCCGCAGTGCCATTGACAGTTGACAGAAGAGTAAATTCAATTGTCGTAATAGATTGTTTGATTTTGTTTAAATTGAAATTTAAATTGAATTTCTATTAAACCGCTATTAAAACTGTTCGAATATCACAATTATTTATCATTAATATAATTTTGCAACTTCCAGAACCAAAAAAGTGCGCACTAAATGTACCATTGGAAAACGCCCAGTGAAATTGTAATTGATAGTTACATAAGTTTTAAAAATTAATTTTACTAATTTACACAACAATTTCATTGCTTAAATAGTATCAGATAAATTACCTACAACATAGTGATTCTTTCTGTATAACTTTCTTTTTAAATTCTGCTACGGTATTATCAGAAATTCGAATTATGTGTTTATTTACCCCGGGGTTGTGAAACGAAATTTCACAACCTCTCACCGGCATAGGTAGTGAAATTAAACTTCTCAGTCTGTTAATCAATATCATAAAGTCGTGTTCTATAGCTAGTAGTGTAAAAACAATTATTTTGAGTCTTGCCGAAGCTTGACCCATGGTTTTAAGACCTTAGGAGCGGGAAGTGGGGGAAAATAATCGCTTAAACTCGCTCTGGAACCTGGAAATGGGTAAGATAATCTCTAATGGGTCAAGCTTCGGCAAGACTCAAAATAATTGTTTTTTACCCTTCGGGGGAAAAACATTTCTATTATTGATTCCAAGTACATGCAGTTTTTATTTAATGATGACAATGACAAATAAAATACTAAAGTGGATACTTATCGAGTACTTGACCGCCGTTGCAAATTGTTGATCTTTAGTTTTAAAAAAATTCGCTGAAAATGAGATTCCACAGTACTTCTCTCGTTGCTATATTAAAATTTGTTATTCAAATTTTTAGAATTTTAAAAAAATTAAAAATGGAAAAATTTGTTGTAGGTACTCTAATTTAATGAAACTATTTGAAGCTAGATTTAAAATTACCAATATAAATCAATGTTTGAAGTAAATCCTAACACTATCAGAATAAGGGGTGTGTTAAGGGTTAAAAACATGAATTGAGGATTCTAGGACATTTTTGATTAAACTAGTTTAAATTATATTTCAATTTATTATTAGAAAACAAATTTAAAAGAAATCTGACAAATCAAACTGTAAGGGGTGCATTAGGAGTTACTATTGTAATATGTAGGTCCTACCCTAATTTTAATTTAATTAATTAAATAATGATAAGTTAAGTAAGTTAAATTAATACTAGGATCCAAATTTAAAAGAAATCCGAGCATTTTGACTGTTCATGGTATTTTAAGGGTTGAAATTTCAAAGTAAGGGTCGCATACTATTTTAAATTATATTATTCGTAAATATGTTTAAAATGTATAGTAGAAATCAAATATGAAGAAAATTCGAACCATATGACTTAAACTCTATATTGGAGGGGTGGGGGTGTGTGGTAAGGGTCGAAAATTATTTTTACTCACTCTTTATGTAAATATTACTAAAATAATTGATGGAAAAGTGTGGGTAATGCTGCCATATAAGAATCACAACACCGGAAATTTTTGAACAATTAACTTAAATGGCAAATGGGTCGTAGGGGTTTATTTTTAGGGGATGAAACTTTTACCAGCATTTTCTTCAATGTATCCCTAATATGTATACCAAATTTGGTCCAAATCAAATATTCCTCCTGGCAGGTATTCACGGTACAACTTATTCATTTTTACAACTTTTTGACCGTTCAACCCTTAATAAAAATTCAACCCTATAATAAACTCCAGATTTTTTAAAAGCATTCACCACTTGGGGTATACACGAAACATATGTTCAATTTTTGGTTAAAATCGGTCAGCAACTTTAGAAGATTAAGTGGATCTCCCGATTTTGCCATTTTTAGCATGTTTTTGGCCTATAACGCGCAGGTCTTTGAGAATTTTATAAACTTTTTTTCTTCGATATCATCTATGGGCAGGTACAAAAAAAGGACGCAAATTTTGCTTTAATCGGGTCAGTAGATTCTGAAATATAATGGTTTAAAGAAATGCACAGACGTTTAAAGAAATGCAGACCGACAGACGGAAATTAGTGAATATGATTTTCGTAATCTACGCATTCTATAATGTAGAAAATAGTGAAATTTGGAGATTTTTTTTTTTTTTTCATGAATACAATAGTTCCTCTACGAGAGAAGTAAAAATTAGTTTATTTACAATCATATATGTAATGACGCAGTTTCTGTATTTTTGGAAGTTTGAAAATGATACATTGTTGACTTTTACTTTCCTCTCTAGGATGGAAAGTGTTCACTTTCCACCCAAGAGAACACTTTCCAACCTTGAATTTCCATAGAACCAACACAATAAAACAAAATTACCAGCTTGATATTGATGGGAATTTGGTTTTAATGTTGGTTTGACGGTTCAAAACTTCAGAAATTTAAATTTATTATCAATTATTTTTAATTTTATGTATTATACTATTACAAGTTATTATTCTAAAAAAATAATAAAATCTGCACTTCAAGTGCATTTTATCTTATGTTCATTTTCTTTTTATTCATTAACGGTTTGTTTTATTTGATCAAATAAAGCATATATTTAATTTTATATTTAAACTACATAAAAAAAATTAAAAAATTAAAAATAAAATAAAAATCAAAGATAAAATTTTTCGGAGAGCACTTGTCGAATTACCTCTAAATCTTTCCTAAGTTACTTAAAATTTCAGTTAGTTTTGTAGCGGCTTGTGTTTTGTTAGACTAGTTGAGTATAATTCGAGTAGGCGATGCAGTTATTTACAATTCGAGTAGATACCAGATTGGAACCTACGCATTCTCCAATGTTTAGAATATGCAGTTATTTACATCTAGCGTAGGCCATGTAGTTGCTTACATCTGGCACATCTAAAGTAGGCCTTGCAGTTGTGTACAACTAGAGTATCTAGGCGATATAATTGTATACATGTATAGTAGGCTAGGTTTAGAATTCTCTATAAAAGGAACGCACACGTTTAGACATTTGTCATTTGTATTTTGTATCTTGGAAGAGATTGTTTGTACAATTTGAAACATACAAATATACTTCCCTATAATATTGAATGGTTGTATTTGCAACCACTGTTAACTGAACGAGAAACAAATTAAAAGGGGCAAGCTAGTAAATATGTAGTAATTAGTTTTCATAAGTTTTATGATGCTCTTTGATTTGATGCAACTTCCTTGAAGTTAAATTATAGACTTGAAGTTTGATACTAACTCAATTCAATTTCAGGATTATTGGTCTTCGAAGGTAGATAAAATACGTTTCGCAGCCCATAAAATAGCAATGTCAAGTTTGAAAATGCCGGCTATGCCAGAATTAATGGAATACCGTAATTTAGAAACTAGCCAAATTTTAGTTGAAGCACCATATCGAGAAAGGGTTGACCCAATCGATCAAACCAAACAGAATTGGCCACCTAAACGGAGTATTTATGCTGCATTAGCCAGACAATTCAAAAATGATGAAAACACCAATGCGATCATCGTTATTGGAGATGTCCAATTTAAGGTTCACATGCTAATATTACGAACCTACTCCAAATATTTTTGTAACTTTCCCGATTCCACCGTTTCCGAATTCCAAATTGAACCAGAAAACTGTTCTGCTGACGCTTTTTGCACTATCTACAATGGATGCGAAGCGATGATGAAAAATGCTATCAAACTTTAATTACCAGGCAGAACATAATAAGCATCTACATAGGTAGCCGCTATTTGAAAATTAAAACTCTGCAAAAGCAATTATGGTCAATTATGGTACAAGAAAAGGCCTACGACGAAGGGCGAGCGTACAATATGTACATTGAGGCACAACATCAGAAGATACCGGAAGTGGCAGAAATTATGCTTCCACAAATTAAAACATTTTTTGTTTTACTGGTTGGAAGTTTAAATTTTCTACAACTGTCATTTCCCGACTTGAAGAAAATTCTTACTTCCGATAACATAAAAGTACAATGCGAAGGTCAAATATTTTATTCTGCTATGCGCTGGATAAAACACGATCCTGTTAAAAGACTACCACTAAAAGTGGAATTGATGAACTGCATTCGATTTGAAAATATGTGCTTGCAGGAGTTATCCATTATCAAAATTGAACTAGCTTCCCAAAAGTTCTTTGAAATGATTAAGAATGAAGAAATTTCTACCTTAATCAAAAATGGCATAACGTAAGTCCTTTTATTTAGCACTTGTGCGCGCAATTCAAATCCTCTGTTTTAGATTGGCTAACGAACTTGAACTTAGAGACCGTGTTCTCATAAACCAAGGTCATACACCGGTGCCACGATTAGTAGATGGATTTTATCTATCTTTTGAAGAATTTTTAAAGGATTTGAATAATCGCCAGATGGAACATTTAACTAATTGTTAACTGACTGCAAATGAGTGTGATTTAATTTCAATCCATTACCAAAAAATCTATTGTAAACAATTAATTTTGTAAATAAAAAGTTCATCAATTTTGTGTTCTTTTGTTGTGACTTTCTAGTAATACTTTTCGCTAGTTAATAAAACGTTGCTAAATAATCTTCTGCCGTTTGTAGGAAACGTAGTACTCGTATAGTTGTTAAATTGACCTTGCTTGATTTGTTTCTCACACACGCTTCCTGTTTCTCTACTATTTACTATATGAGAAATAATTCTTGTTGTCCACGTTTCACGTCTAGTGCGAAAAACACGTTAATTTGGCAACTTATTGCATAAATAGCTAATTTTGCACGCTTTTTTAAGAAGAATAAAAAAAAGTAGGCTGTTTCAATATCTAAAATGGCAAGTAAAAAGATGTCATTTTACTAAAAGATGTCATTTTAATCGAAAATTGCAAAAATTTACTTTCAACACATCGCACAAATCAAATTCAAAGTCATTTCACAATTTACAGCATCAAATCCTTGCAAACACTTATTTGACGTTATTTACGTGGAATTACTCCAGTCATTAAGTTCGTTCCGTAATCTTCGATTTAATGCACTAGTGCACATTGAATCTAATTCTATCTTATTCTAACCGTGTTGGCAAATCTATAAAATTGCTTTAGAATGCAGAGACGATGCTCTTTATTCATTAATATGCAAGTAACAACTTTTTTAAGATAATACGATAATAATTATTAATTAATTCAGGCAACGCGATTATAAATAAAAAATTCTGATTGGCTGGTTACAGGGGGTTCTGCCAGAGACTTCTGCCAGAGACTTCTGCCAGAGACTTCTGCCAGAGACTTTTGACAGAGACTTCTGCCAGAGACTTCTGCCAGAGACTTCTGCCAGAGACTTCTGCCAGAGACTTCTGCCAGAGACTTCTGCCAGAGACTTCTGCCAGAGACTTCTGCCAGAGACTTCTGCCAGAGGCTTCTGCCATAGCCAATCAGGTTTATAATATCAAGAGATTTTATTAAACAATAACAACGAAAAACAATACAAAACAATTAACAATAAATTGTTCAAACCAAACATACTCTTCAATTCAACAAAAAACTACTAATTATGGCGAAGGTAAGGTCCCTAAAATTGAAGTTGCGTTTTCTCTTTGGATAGCAAAGATATCTCAAGACAGTAATGAAACTTTTTCTAATACTATTTTAGAATAATAACATTCTTGAACTAATTTTAATTTGAGAATGTACTCATTCTGCAACAAGTGCGAGAATATTCATTCTTACACAAGTGATAGAATGACCACATGTGGCGCCATCTCATGGAAGTTGACGCAACATTAAGCTGTTGTATTTTGATTAATGAATTATTCATTTAACTTATTAATTGTTGATATTAGTAATATTATAAGTCAATTAACTAAATCATTCATATTTAGAACATTCTTTATGACATTTTATAACTAATTTTCTTTATTAATACATATATTATAGCAGCGACATCTGTGAACTAATTGCCTAAAAGCGATGGGTACTAGACAGCGACTCAAACTGACATATTTTAATTGACGATAGTATTAGAAAAAGTATAGTCTGAAACTCGTCGGAATGAATATTCAGCCCTCGTGAAAACCGTCAAACTCGCCTTCGGCTCGTGTGACAAATTTTCACTCGAGCTGAATATTTTCATTCCGCACTCGTTGCAGAATATACTATTCCACTGAGGTTTGTATACTATTTTATTTACAATTATACATAAAACCAAAAATAAGTGATAATAAATTTAAATTTTTGAAGTATTGAACTGTCAAACCAACATTAAATCAAAATTCCGATCAATATCAAGGTGGTAATTTTTTTTTTTTTGTTGGTACTATGCAAATTCGATTTTGGAAAGTGTTCTTTTGGGTGGAAAGGAAACAAGAGTAAGAAAAGAGTATCTTAAGCTTAACAGATATGGCCCATTTTTGGTTGATAACATATTGAGCGTTAGCACCTGATATGTTGTCAACAAACGTAGCAGGAAGCAATAGTTACCATAGTTACACATGGCTACTTTTAATCAAAATTCAAATTTGTCATTTGTATGTTTCTGTCAAATTGATTGCCGATCGAAGTCAAAACGTTTTTACTGCTCCCTGTTAAGTTTGGTTCGTGTTAAATAGTATTTGTTCGTTTCGTTTAATTAGATTTTGACTCTGTTTTGTTCTTGCTGTTTTGGTTGTTCTTTAGTTTTGATATTTTGGTAAGTTTAGCTTTGACTCTAGCTGAAATACTATCTTATTCGTATTAATATTTATTATAGTTCTTGGTATTTTTATTGTTCTTGTTCGTGTTATTTTTGGTGTTTGGATTTTATTATTAAAGGTTAAATTTAATAAAACTATATAATATTTGCGAAGATAAGCAATTATTATTGTCAAAATTGAGATTGTGGACGTTAATTCCTCAAGAATCGTCCTATTGTTGCAAAAAATGTGGAGGAAAATTAATTTTGTCTACAGATGAATCAAGGTAAAAAAAATATTTGAAAGAAAAATTAAATTGAAAAATTTGTATAAACAAAGGCGGGCTTGGGCCGTGCCTGAGCACAATTCCGCGCGCGCGGGGAATTGTGCTCAGGCACGGCCCAAGCCCACCTCGCTTCGCTCGGCTTTATAAGCTTTCTTTTTCACAAAATTATTGTATTCAATTATTCTAAATTAGGTTAAATTTTAATCACTACAACTGCTTTTTTGGTTTTAAGACTTGATGGTTGGCGATATATTTGCAAAAATAAAGTCTCTATTAGAAAGCAAGCGGCAAAAAAATGCAACAATTTTGTCGAATTTAGAAATGGCACTTTTTTCGAACGCTCAAAATTACCAATTTTTAAAATTTTGGGTTTTGTAAATTTGTGGGTTTCTAACGCGGCGTTAAATTTAATTGAACAACAGTTAGAAATATCCAAGCCAACTTCAGTAGATTGGTCCAGCTTCTGCAGAGAATTTTTGTTAGAATTTTTTTTATTTAATCACGAAAAAATTGGAGGGGTAGGCAAAATTGTTGAAATTGATGAATCAAAATTTGGTAAAAGAAAATATCACAAAGGGCATCACGTTGAAGGGCAGTGGGTATTTGGCGGTTTTGAACGAGGGACAGGTAGAATATTTATGGTTTGCGTTGAAGATCGGTAATTTCTACTCTTATTTATAACTTAAAATAAATAAAATATTTTAGAGGGACTAATACTCTATTACCCATTATTGAAAACTGGATTGAAAAAGGCACCACAATAATTTCAGATTATTGGAAAGCATATGATCGCTTAAATTTAAATGGTTATATGCATTTAAAAGTGAACCATTCGCTTCATTTCAAAGACCCTGAAACTGGGGCTCATACTAATAGTATTGAAGGTTCTTGGCATGCGGCTAAATCAACAATGAGTTCATCTGGACGAAAAAAGAGTAGTATTCCAGGAAATTTAGCCAAATATATGTTTCAAAAAAATGCAAAGAACGGAATGCGGATTGCACTGAAGAGTTTTTTAAATTAGCTGGTCAATTATACAATCCATGCAACCCACATAAAATATCAGAAGAAAACGATGCATACACAACTGATGACGGCGAAAGTGATTAGATATTTAGAGATAGTTTGTTTTTTTTAATAAATGGTGGTAATGCGCAAAGTCTCGACGAATTCGCGAAAGTTTTTTTATATATTACTTCTCTCGTAGAGGAAGTATTGTATTCATGAAAAAAAAAATTTCTCCAAATTTCACTTTTTTCTACATTATAGAATGCGTAGATTACGAAAATCATAGTCACTAATTTCCGTCTGTCGGTCTGTCGGTCTGTCGGTCTGTCGGTCGGTCTGTGCAATTCTTTAAAACAATATATTTCGGAATCTACCGACCCGATTGAAGCAAAATTTGCGTCCTTTTTTTCTACCTGCCCATAGATGATATCGAAGAAAAAAAGTTTATAAAATTCTCAAAGACGTGCGCGTAATAGGCCAAAAACATGCTAAAAATGACAAAATCGGTAGATCCACTTAATCTTCTAAAGTTGCTAACCGATTTTAACCAAATATTGAACATATGTTTCGTGTATACCCCAAGTGGTAAATGCTCTCAAAAAATCTGGAGTTTATTATAGGGTTGAATTTTTATTAAGGGTTGAAGGGTCAAAAAGTTGTAAAAATAAATAAGTTGTAACGTGAATATCTGCCAGGAGGAATATTTGATTTGGACCAAATTTGGTATACATATTAGGGATACATTGAAGAAAATGCTGGTAAAAGTTTCATCCCCTAAAAATAAGCCCCTACGACCCATTTGCCATTTAAGTTAATTGTTCAAAAATTGCCGGTGTTGTGATTTTTATATGGCAGCATTACCCACACTTTTCCATCAGTTATTTTAGTAATATTTACATAAAGAGTGAGTAAAAATAATTTTCGATCCTTACCACACACCCCCACCCCTCCAATATAGAGTTTGAGTCATATGGTTTGGATTTTCTTCATATTCGATTTCTACTATACATTTTAAACATATTTACGAATAATATAATTTAAAATAGTATACGACCCTTATTTTGCAATTTCAACCCTTAACATACCATGTACAGTCAAATTGCTCGGATTTCTTTCAAATTTGGATCCTAGTAGTAATTTAACTTACTTAACTTATCATTATTTAGGTAATTAAATTAAAATTAGGGTAGGACCTATATATTACAATTGTAACCCCTAATGCACCCCTTACAGTTGGATTAGTCAGATTTCTTTTAAATTTGTTTTCTAATAATAAATTGAAATATAATTTAAACTAGTTTAATCAAAAATGTCCTAGAATCCTCAATTCATGTTTTTAACCCTTAACACACCCCTTACACTGATAGTGCTAGGATTTACTTCAAACATTGATTTATATTGGTAATTTTAAATCTAGCTTCAAATAGTTTCATTAAATTAGAGTACCTACAACAAGTTATCACTTTTTAATCTTTTCATACACACGTTTCAACTTTATCGCTTAAATTGGTTTAAAATTTTGTTCCTAGTTGAAATTTAAAAAGCATTTTTAAATATCCGATAATTTTTTTTAATTTTTTTTTCAGTAAAAGATGCCTCAAAATTCTAAAAATTTGAATAACAAATTTTAATATAGCAACGAGAGAAGTACTGTGGAATCTCATTTCCAGCGAATTTTTTTTAAGTAAACGTAGTATAGTAATTTGACTTTCTTTTGGAGATTAATTTTTTATTAAAAATTAATTCAATTTTTGACATAAATGTCAAAAATTTAAGTTAATTAGAGCATCTTTAATCAAAGCCATCTTTATAAAAACACATATACGAATTGGAAAAAATCAATCAAACACAATAGAAAAATGGATTATAACATCTAAGAAAGTCTTTTCCGCGGAAATTTTTTTGTTGTAAATTACTTAAATATGTATAACAAAGCTAGAATTTTTTTTTTTAGCAAAATCGGTGAGGTTACCGTATTCTTAACTAACTCCCTTTTTCACTTGAATTATTAATTTTAGGAATAGCTAATTTTATAAACAGCCTCACTGAATAGGGTAGTGTGTAGTGCCACGTGAACGGCGTCAACACTATCCTAAAAACGCTGTAAAAATTGGCATGGAGCGTAACATAACAAACAAATTAATTTTACACTCAAATAATTGTTGGTGTAAAATTATTGCTTATTTGAATTTCTAAAAGATCCTAGACTTTAATATTAAAGCATATTGTGTAATTTAGTGTATTTTATAACTAATAGCTATATTTTTAGTGTTAAATTAGACAAAATTTAGAAAATAAAATTAGGTACGTCTATGGAATAAGTGTCAACCGTTTGCGAGGTCGTGTCACTGCGCTCTAGAGTGAACATAGCCAGTGCCGGTTACTGCTTGGGTTTCTGAACTTCTGGAGCATTATAAGATTCTGTTTTATAGTGGACAAACTGACATAATGGTTTCTTATCCCGTGACTGAGAATTTCTTTCAACATCTGAATTTCACTGGAGCTGAAGAGTATAAGACAGCACCAAGAGAAAAATGGTACGTCGATGGAAAATTGGCTGGATATTCTAAAGAAGCTGGAAAACTTAAGGAGGTTTTAGTGAGGAATGCTGGACATACTGCGATGCATGAGCAACCGGAAAATGTTTATAGTTTGATTTCCAATTTTACTCAAGATTAAGTACTCGTTAAATTAATTATATTAAAAATAACATTTTTGTTTAAAATATTTTTATTTAAATAAAGTTTACTATTTAATTTTACAATTTTTACCAAATGTTTTATTTTTGGAAAATGTTTTGCTTTTGGAGTCCACTGACGTTAAGAGTTCCTTAAATTTTTTAGAAAAGTTCTTAATTTTGAAATTCTTTTATAATTTCATCTAATTCTATATATATATATTTTCTTATTTTAAATCAACTTGTTATACCAAATCAAGTGATACCAAATTAAATTTTTGTTAAATAACTGGGTCTGGTACACTTAACCACCCCCAATATTTTCAAAAAATTTTTGTTGCAATATGTAGTTTGGATCATTCTGAACCTATTGGTACCTATCTTAGTTGAGGAAATTTCGAAAATCCTTCAAAAATCGATTTTGAAAATTGTGTTAAATGTTGTTTAATTGATAACCGAGAATTTATTCCAACTAATATAGAACGGCTATGTGGGTGGAGCAGTAGCAGCGTTGACTCCCATGCGTTGGTCTTGAGTTCGAGCTACCCGCGGAGCTATCCAATATCATCAAAACGCTCAAAAATAACAAAGCCCCGGGTGAGGACAGAATCTCAGACAGGATAATAAAAAATTTTCCCAGAAAAACACTGGTACAATTAACTCATATAATTAATTCCACAATTAAACTGCAATATTTTCCACAAATGTGGAAAAATGCGCTAATTGTGCCAGTGCCCAAGCCTCGCAAGCAACATAACGACCCTGCTAGCTACCGACCAATCAGCCTTCTGCCAGCCCTAAACAAAGTATGCGAAAAAGTTATACTTGCACGTCTTAACGGCCATACAGTGACCAAAAAAATTTTGCCTAATTTTCAATTCGGATTCCGCACTAAGTACAGTACAGTACATCAGCTAATCCGAATTGTTAATGACATTGGCATTCAATTTAACAACAAAGGGTCTACTGTTATGGCAATGTATGACGTGCAAAAAGCATTTGACAGGGTCTGGCATAAGGCATTAATTTGTAAAATGCGTAGATTCAATTACCCTGAATACCTTGTCGCTTTAATCGACAATTATTTAAAAACACGCACCTTCCAAGTGAAAATTGGCAATTCACTTTCCAATTTAAAAACTATTAGAGCAGGAGTACCGCAGGGATCAGTTCTTGGTCCTGCACTCTTCAACATATTTGTGGCTGATATGCCAACTTTCGCCAAAACAAAACTTGCCCAATTTGCAGACGATACCGCGATTTATGCCCGCCTTTAGCGCGGAAGTGGCAAATCGGCAAATACAAATCCACTCGGACATTGTTGTCAAATACTGCAAAAAATGGAAAATTAGCCTCAATAACGACAAAACTAAATCTGCTACATTCAGCCATAATTTTACCAACATAAAAGTATTCAACCCCTTGATTGTTGATGGAGCAAAACTGCTTCCAGACTTCTCCCTCACATATCTCGGGCTAGTCCTAGACAAAACGTTATGTTTTAATTTAAATACGGCCAACGCTAGGAAAAAAGCACTAGCAGCATTGGCGCAAATTTTTCCGCTCTTAAATAGATCGTCCCCGCTAAGCGTCGAAAACAAAACCAAAATATACACCGCCATAATCAGACCGATTCTCACATATGCAGCGCCTGTCTGGTGTGGCATGTGCGACTCTTCTATGCAGGCCCTGCAAATAGTGCAGAATAAATGTCTGAGGTTGGCGGTTGGTGGAGGTCGTCGCACGCGGATTCGAGACATGCACGAACAAACGGGAGTAGAATATTTGGCAGACTTTGTCGACCGCATTGCTGCAAACTTTTACAACAATAATATGAGCGTGAGCATTCTAACAAGGAACATAACGAAATCAATTAACACAGTCAAGAAGTCCGAGGACGGCCGAGTCATTCACAGACTGCCGTTCCAACGACTTCTCGACATAGGACTGCTGAATAATTAACAGAACTCATTAATTTTAAATTTAGTTATTTTATACTACATGTTAATTTATTTTGTGTTGTCCAAATCATATTTACAATTTTATACTACGTGTTAATTTATTATTATGTTCCGTCTTATTTTGTACCGCTTTATACTAATTTTAATCTTACTTTAACTATTTATTTATTAGAAAAATTATGTGCCGTCAAAATCTACTTAGTACGTGTTAATTTATTACTTGTGTTCGTTGAACTTTACATTCTAGTCTGTTTACGTGTTAATTTATTATTTGTGCTTGTTAAACCAAACTATTTAATTTGTTTGAGTGTCAATTTACTGTCTACTATTGCTGAATTCAACGAACACTTTAGTGCATACTCACCCTATTTTAATGTCAATATTAAATTTTACCAACCACTGCTAGCCTATTGTTTACATGGTCTACCTGTTAACGTAGTGTTTTGTCACTCATATTTACTGCTTCTGCTGAATTGCCGCCTATGTTGCCTCCATAAATGCAAATCTGCTGTTCGCTGATTGGTTTGTTGGTGTACTGAAAAACCACAACAACAATAATCTGACATTTATGTTTTGTACTTACCACTATTCCATGTTAGTGTGTATTTGCATTCATTTGTTGTTGCCTTGTTCGATCTGTGACATTTATTTGTGTACTTATTTGAACCGGTGTGAACCTAGCAATAATAAGTTAGCAATAAAATCCCATTTTTGTAAAATGTCAATAAAATCATAAAAATCCTATTAATATGTTTCGAAATCAATTAAATATTATAAATAATAAAGTGTTTTACATTAATATCGACTTTTGTTTTATTTAAATATGTAATTAGTCGATAATATAACCTCACAAACTAATTAAATGGATAAATTAAGAGTTCTGTTAATTGCGCCGCCAAGCACGATATATCATTGGATGCGTAATTAAATGTAGAATAAGTGCTGTTAATTTCATTAGGAAGTGAACATTGGAAGTGCAGAAAATTAATTATTTGTGATGCAATGTTGACTGTTTTGATGCAAGTGCGATACTTACCTTTTCAGTTTTGGCCGCCTATAAAACTGCATTTTTGAACGTTTTTGTGAATGAACCCATTTCGTACCATGTATCAATCGATTTGTAATTAAGTGTAGAATAAGCGATATTAATTTTGTTACAAATGTATGCGTCGTTTTAAAAAAAATTAATTAATTGTGATGCAATGTCTTATCATTTCAGCTTCGCTGCAAATAAAGTCTTTTGTTGGCGGTTTTGGTCTAATTGCGCCTATTATCAACGTATGTCATTCGATTCGTCTTTAAATATAGAATAAGTGTTGTTAATTTCATTGGGATTTGTACGCTAGAAATTTGGTAAATTAATTAAATGTAGTGGAATGTGTACTAATTGACCTGCATGTATGCAACCAGCCACGCAATTATTGCTAGGTTGAGGTTCACGATTTGGAGCTGTGACAACCACTCACCAGCAAAAATCCATTTCTGACGGTTTCGGACAAATTGCCCGTATTACCAACGTATGTCATTCGATTCGTCTTTAAATATAGAATATGTGTTGTTAATTTCATTGAGATTTGTACGCTAGAAGTTTGGTAAATTAATTAAATGTAGATTGACCTGAATGTATGCAACCAGCCACGCAATTATTTCTAGGTTCACGATTTGGAGCTGTGACAACCACTCACCAGCAAAAATCCATTACTGACGGTTTTGGACAAATTGCGCGTATTTCCAACGTATGTCATTCGATTCGTCTTTAAATATAGAATATGTGTTGTTAATTTCATTGAGATTTGTACGCTAGAAGTTTGGTAAATTAATTAAATGTAGATTGACCTGAATGTATGCAACCAGCCACGCAATTATTGCTAGGTTCACGATTTGGAGCTCTGACAACCACTCACCAGCAAAAATCCATTACTGACAGTTTTGGACAAATTGCGCGTATTACCAACGTATGTCATTCGATTCGTCTTTAAATATAGAATATGTGTTGTTAATTTCATTGAGATTTGTACGCTAGAAATTTGGTAAATTAATTAAATGTAGATTGACCTGAATGTATGCAACCAGCCACGCAATTATTTCTAGGTTCACGATGTGGAGCTGTGACAACCACTCACCAGCAAAAATCCATTACTGACGGTTTTGGACAAATTGCGCGTATTACCAACGTATGTCATTCGATTCGTCTTTAAATATAGAATATGTGTTGTTAATTTCATTGAGATTTGTACGCTAGAAATTTGGTAAATTAATTAAATGTAGATTGACCTGAATGTATGCAACCAGCCACGCAATTATTTCTAGGTTCACGATGTGGAGCTGTGACAACCACTCACCAGCAAAAATCCATTACTGACGGTTTTGGACAAATTGCGCGTATTACCAACGTATGTCATTCGATTCGTCTTTAAATATAGAATATGTGTTGTTAATTTCATTGAGATTTGTACGCTAGAAGTTTGGTAAATTAATTAAATGTAGATTGACCTGAATGTATGCAACCAGCCACGCAATTATTTCTAGGTTCACGATTTGGAGCTCTGACAACCACTCACCAGCAAAAATCCATTACTGACAGTTTTGGACAAATTGCGCGTATTACCAACGTATGTCATTCGATTCGTCTTTAAATATAGAATATGTGTTGTTAATTTCATTGAGATTTGTACGCTAGAAATTTGGTAAATTAATTAAATGTAGATTGACCTGAATGTATGCAACCAGCCACGCAATTATTGCTAGGTTCACGATTTGGAGCTCTGACAACCACTCACCAGCAAAAATCCATTACTGACGGTTTTGGACAAATTGCGCGTATTACCAACGTATGTCATTCGATTCGTCTTTAAATATAGAATATGTGTTGTTAATTTCATTGAGATTTGTACGCTAGAAATTTGGTAAATTAATTAAATGTAGATTGACCTGAATGTATGCAACCAGCCACGCAATTATTTCTAGGTTCACGATGTGGAGCTGTGACAACCACTCACCAGCAAAAATCCATTACTGACGGTTTTGGACAAATTGCGCGTATTACCAACGTATGTCATTCGATTCGTCTTTAAATATAGAATATGTGTTGTTAATTTCATTGAGATTTGTACGCTAGAAATTTGGTAAATTAATTAAATGTAGATTGACCTGAATGTATGCAACCAGCCACGCAATTATTGTTCTATTGTACTGATGAACTGCTGTTATGATTCGGATTTAACCTTTTGATCAAATCAATGCTTATTAAACTATGTATTAATTAATAATATCATTATTAATATTAATTAATATTATGTATTAATAATTTAGCGTACTGATATTACTTTAACATTGAATACAATAAATTGTATTGAAAGTTATCTACCGTTAAGATGTTGTTTTTTAATTAATTATGGAATAGAAATAAGATTTTTTAAAAATAGGTAATTAGATTTAGATCCGATTAAAGCGGAATACTTAAGAAAGCCGATATGTACTGTTATTAGTTAGTATATATGATGCAGAAATATATATAAAAAAATTGATTATCATGCGTAGGCATCATGTTACTCCAATCCGTGGAGTAGGCATTTTACATCAATAGCTAGTAGGACTACCATATATTTAGCCGCGGTAAAATTTAAATGTCCCGTATAGCTCTCTGCGTATAGCCTTTTTACACGATCGGCATTTTCGCCACATCGACTAGAAGCTTGGGCGGGGACTCGGGACCATTGAGAGTCCATCGAGCCTGCCCTTGTATCCCCCACCACGTCACACTAGAGGCCGGCACAGAAAGCTTTATTGTTTATTATAGCGCTGCTATGATATATAATAAAATGGCGTTATATATAAATGGCGCAAAGATCATATATATGGGAATGATAATACATGATTACATGTATTTTTATAAATACATGCAATATATATGGGATCATATATATGGGAATGATAATACATGCAATATTATTTTATTAATAAATTTTATTTATTAATATTAATAATTATATGTTCTTACTTATTTAGACAAAGCTTAAAAGTAATAATGTAATTTCCAACATCACCCAAGAGGTATACATTTGATGTCGTTACCTGTTTGACTTTTGTCGGGTCCCGGTCAAGCGGGTCAGGTATCGCCAAAAGTAGCCCTATACCCTATAAAGCATACGATGCTTTATTCGCGCGCGCTTTGTCTCGACAAGAGCAGATTATTATATCATGCTATTGTAAATATTGCAGAAATATCCATTGGGGTGGCAAAAGTCCCGAATTGTTTTATTGCAAATTGTTCGAATTTCAACACTTACACAGAATAATTTTCGCATAAAAAGCAGTAAAAAATTTCAGATGTTTCATATTGCATTTGTAACGCTTGAATTTCAAGTTCATCGTTTTTGCTTAATTCGTTTTTGCGAATACCTTTGCCTTTTGATTGATGCACACAAGCTGTGTGATGCCATCGAGTGCAAAAATCACATTGCACCCACAAAACTTGTTCCAAATTTTTAAAAGGAGGATTCTTTGAATTACATTTAAAGCAAATATTTCTATCTAGCTTGTTACTATTATTCAAAAGCAATTCTAATATAGCCCTTCTAAAGATTTGTGGACTTTCTGTTTCCAAAAGATTATGATTACCATTTATCAATTTTTGCGCAATTTGTAAAATAACCACTCCACAATTGTGTTGATCACTTTGCTTTTGGTGTTTAAAATTTACTATTTGGTAATTCTCAGGAATAGAGGATCTACAAATTTGATCGTACTTGGCAGCAAATCTCTTAAATTTTTCCAAATATACTTGCACTGATTTCACGTTACCGTTATCATCAGCATACATTGGATCAATAAAGGAGAATGTTGCTCGTACAAAATCAATAAAAATTAAACACCAATGATTAGTGTTGACAAATAGTGGCATTATACATTTATTTTTAAATTTAAACAATTTGATGTGGCTATCATTTTCCATATTCAATGTAAATATCTGCGAACTATGCTCAGATGTTAAAATATTAATGTTACCAATTTTAGCATTATTGAGATAGATATTTAGACACAAATTTATTACGGTATTAGAAATCCACAAGTCTGTTGTGTTATTACGATTTACATTTGACAAGCAATCTAAATCATACAGAGTTAAATAATCATTTTTAAATTTTAAAATAATAACTGCATCATGAATCCCGTCTTTTACATAGTAATCTTTATTCAAAACAAAGTTTTTTGAATTAAGAAGTGGAATGTTCTTTGCTACTTTATTTGTAACAACAGAAGGCCCATCATCAGCGACAGTCAAAGACTCAACAATAGGCAAAGGCTGAGCAACAAACAAATTATTATTAATGAGCGGCAAAGATTCTTCTTCTGAATTAAGATTTGAAGGACTCAATAAGGAACAATAAGAATGTTCAGTCTTAATTAGATGTGAAAACACTTCAGGTTTCTCATCATATTGAGATAGAGCAATTTTCATTGTTTTTAAATTAGTCATATGAAAATATGTGCCATGTTTGTTTTCTGGAAAAACAGGTGGCCGGGGCTTACGCCAATTCTCGGTAGGCTCATTTTCTGTATTAGAACCAGAATTGAATTGTTTCCTTTTTTTAAGAGTGCTATATAGTCGAGGCAAATTTGCGACGTAAACAAATCGTCCCTTACGTCTTCGTCGATCCGTTACAATTTTACCTCAGCTACGGTCGTCATTCTAACGGTAATAAATTTGGCAACATTTCATACCTACACGGTGAAAGTGAAATCGAATCGAACCCAGACGAAACTTAAAATTGACAAACAGTCCCTTGCTTAAAATAGATATATTTTTATTATCCGATAATTAAATTAATTGGTTCTTAAATTATGATGGAATAATTAATAGAATATAAGAATCATTGGATATTAATAAAAAAATAATAAATAGGATTATTTGGATTATTTAAAATCTTATTACAAAATTTAATTATAATGTGTAATTCATTTTTGAAAATATGTAGATTAACAAACTCAAAGGAACTATAATTATTAAATACTCAATCAAAGTGATATTGTCACGCGTTGGGGGTCGTGAGGGGGTCGAGTGTTTGTATTGTGAAATAAATTTATATTAGTGTTTGTCGATCTTTTGTTATTAAAACATGTTAAAAAAAATATCGATATACTTAGTGTGCACTAGTGCAACCTATTAAAAATCTTATTAATCTTAAAAAATTATTAATCACTTAGAAAATCATTATAGTTTGTCCCGTGCAGGAGCTAGGAATTTTCATTTCGCTAAAAATTTATCAGTTTTGCTTCTATTTCACTTTTATTTTTTATCCGATTTATAAGGGTGGAAAAACGGAATTAAGAAAAGTTTACTATTTTGTATCAGACTATTTATAAATTTACTACTAGAAACAAAATTTGAAGAAAATCCGAGCAAAAATACTAAAAAACTAGAATAAGGGTGGAAAAACAGAATTAAGAGAAGTTTACTATTTTGTATAAAATTATTTATAAATTTACTACTAGAAATAAAATTTGAAGAAAATCCGCGCAAAAATACTTAAGAAGAAGAATAAGGGTAGAAAAATTGAACCAAAGGTAGTTAACTAATCTTTATCAGATCATTTGTAAATTTACTTATAGAAACCAAATTTGAAGAAAATCCGAGCTTAAATACTCAAAAAATAAATTTTCGCGGAAAGACTGAATTAAGGGTAGTTAACTATTTTTTATCAAATCATTTGTAAATTTAATTAAAATTACTACTAGAAACAAAATTTGATTATTACAATACTATTATTACAATAGTTTTTTCACAACATAAGTCAGAATACATTATAATTAGTGTTATAGTAATTTAGAATGAGAAAATAAAACAGAAATTAAATTTAGTATGACTTGAATTTAGTATGCATTTATTAAACATGAATTCGTTACACATTTGTTATTATGTACGAAAACAGCTTCCGAGTATCCATAAAAGCAATGTTGCCTTTTCGATTTACCGTTACTTTTGCTTAAACTGTGGGCCAACAGAGGACGCAGTTTTTAATAGAAAATAATGTAAACTAAAAAGTCGTTTTAAATCCTTAATTTTCATTATTTTTGGAAAATTTTTTTACTAAAATGATTTATATAATTTATATATTTGAGCGACATCGGGTTTTTATTTTTTTTTGTATAAATTTTGCATTGATCATTAAAAATTGATAATTTATAAAAAAGCCCGATGTACCGCAATACACAAACTAATTATAAAAATATTATCGAAAACCAGAATTAAAAATATTGGAAACTAAGGTCAGAATATGAATTTTACGGTTTTGTTTACTTTTTGCGCTATATAACGCTCTTAATGCGTTTGGAAAAGATATTTGTCCACAAAGGTAAAAGTGGCAAATACTTTTATCTACTCTTAACACGTAATATACACTTTACGCGTGCGTTTTCCAATACATAACATTATACATTATGTCACCTATGCGGTAATGAATCATTACTAATCAGAAACGTCATCATTACTAATTGGAAATCTCATATCGATTTTAATTGCACCTTTGTGTTGTTGAAATAGTAATTGTTTGCAACCAGCAATACTTACATTGTCAATTATTAATATATTCTTGATTAACAGACATTGATTATAAAAATACATTCATAAGAGTAGATAAAGTATAGTACTCTACTCGTTAGTAATAAGCCATTATTCTCTCGAATGATTTACTCCCCTCGCTATCGCTCGGGTCGTAAACTTCATTCTCAAGAATAATGACTATCATTACTAACTCGTTGAGTAATATACTATTCCAACATGACTTTCGCTAGATCGGGGCAGTAATACATATTATCTACAGAGGCGTTATCGTTCAATAATGACATGTTAGAATTAATTTCATTTCGGATACTATTGAATGCTTCATAAAATGGGCTGCCCGCAAGGATAGCCTTTATTTTACGTCGCGGATTCTTAGCAATCATTTTGAAATCAGTATTAATTTCATTGTCAATATCGTTCAAATCACAATGTAAACATATGTTTGTTATTACCCTTAATGAAGATTGAACACAAGTATTATTTGACTTAGTGTCAGTTAAAATAAAAAAACTCTCAGCCCATTTACAAATAATTTCAAAGTCGTGCAAATTAAACAATGCTGCAACGACTTGCTTATAAAAGATTTTGGCCTGATGATTTAATACAAATTTATTAACTTGACGTGTTAAAATTTTCATTAAATGGGCGCAGCAAATATGAACCGGAGTGTAATATTCGAAATCAGCCGGATCAGCGGTTTTCGTTGCGTATCCAAAAGCATATTCTAAATACTGTTTCAAGTTAATAACTGGATTCCAATTTTCAACTATCGTATTTATCAATGCATAACTAAAATCTACGACCACTCCATCAAATACTGGCCATTGTTTGTTAAATTTACTTTTAACGTCAATCATAAATGAATTTGTGCAACCACTAATAGCTCTTTGATCATGAGCATCGCTAATAAATTCGAAAGCAGGGCAGATCCTACCATTACTTAATGCCATCGTCAAAGCGTAAAGAAATACTCTTTTTTGATGTGCCTGTGGCTTTAGCTTTGCACCAGTTGAAGAACAGTGAATTGGTATTCTAACAATTGAACCCGTCGCGTCAAAATGCCCAATTGGTCTTAAAATAGTACCACCTTCGGATCGAGTTTCGGATCTAATTAATTCAATTTGTTGTGCATTATATAAATACACTCCAAACTGTTTTGCTGTAAAATCTCTAATATAGTCCTTATTCGGCTCCAACGACAAAAAATACATGTCAAGAAAATCATTTTTATGGCAGTCAAGCTCTGCTTGCAATTCTTGCCGAGCTTTCCTGTATACACAATCTGATTTTAGTATTTGAAGATTTTGGCCACTTTCTACTAATTTTCGGCTAAGCTTATTTATGTGGTCAATGCGAACTTTAATTGGCTTTTTCAATTTTAAGTCGCGCTTAACCACATCGCGTTCCAAACACCTAAGCTGCCTGGTTAATTTTCCCAAATGGTTAAAATTAATATTTGAACTAAACAATCTAAATATTCCATCATCACAATCAATGCTTATTTTAAAAAGTTTGCATTGTGGATGCAAACAATATCCATATATATTAATCATGTGTTTTACACGATTAACATTTTTGAAATAAAAATCGCATACATTGTTGATTTGTGGAATTAGCTTGCGTTTTACAACTATTTTCAAATATTTGCCATCAGATAAATTTTTTAAAATTTCGTTAGAAACTTGTACTGTTCCTTCCAAAACAGTACACATCTTATAAGAATTTGGCCGGACTTTTACATAATTAAGTTCATTTACAGAACCTTGTGGTATTAATTGGGCGTTTTTGTCAGGTTTTGTATAACACAAACCCTCTACAATACTACTACCCAGCACAAGACTTTTATTTTTAGTTTCCTCGAAACTAACAAATTCCGAATTGAATCCGGTAGTATTATTTCCGTCAACACTTGAATCTTCAAATTGGCTTACCGATTCTGTTTTTAAAATCGAAGCTAAAGGTGTCGATGATACCAACTCATTTTCAATCGCACTTTCAAAAGCGATTTCATCATCAACACCTGCATCAGTTTGAATAACAGAATTTTCAATTTGATTATCCTGATGGGCGGGAGATGAAACATTATGTAATAAATTACTGCTATTTATATTTTCAACAAAAATTTTATTAAAAAAAAAAAAAAAAAAATAAAAAATTTTATTCTTGTGCCTTTTAAAAATAGTCGATAAATATTTTATATTTAATGCCGAAATTTGCAAATTAAGAAAATTGCATAACTCACCGAAATTTAATTCCGATTGTGTTGTTATATTTTCATTTTCTAGGACTGCTTTAATCCGAACAATTTGATCCAAAACACTCAACTTTTTAAACCGCCTACCCGCAATCATTTTAGCCGTCATATTCACAAAATTTAGATGATACTCTAGTCACGCACTGGACTCGACTGAACTGATTGAATAAGAGAGATCACTGCCGAAGTTATATATATTTTACACACAAACATCTGCGCGATTCATATACAAATACTATACGATGGGTGTAATTAGCTTTAACTTTTACTCTAATATTCCTAATAGTAACATGAATAGCTGAATTATTTGTTTTTTCTAGTTATTGGTTTGAAAATATACCAATCACACCAAATCGTTGAATTTCAAAACGCATACGCATAAAAATTCAACATTTTTTTGATGGCAAATCACGACGTTTGCACCGTACTATTCTTTACAGCAGCGCCCGCTTATTTTGGTGAACGGTGCCCTTCTATTTTTGTGAGTCAGTTGCACCAATAATCTACAAAATTTACAATTTATTTGCGTAGATACGAATGCAAAAATCAATTGAACGAAGAACCAGTAACCTGCTCGCTGCCCTGGCGCCGTCATAAGTGGTGTTTACATTAACACCATTAAAATAAGGGAAAGCTTTGACGATCCGGTGGGAACTTTGGGAAGAATAAACATTTGTTACCCTACAGAATCCAATTAATTTTAGGCATAAATCCGTTAGTAATTAATAATATTAATATTGCTATAAAAATTAGGCGATAATATGAGGTATTAACTGAGAAAATGGGCAAGAAAGATTTTATTTTTAGTGACATTTAGTTTATTACCAACGTTTTGTTGGTCACGCATAAAGTATAGTTCACATTCGCCAGGACAAAAGTGCCTTTCTAGTGAAGTGAAAAACATGGTTGTAAATAGACCTGCCAATTGCATGGCCCTCAAAACGAACTCATAAAAAACCGCTGGTGACTCGGAACCGCCGGTTAATCGGAATAGACCTTTAGATTGCGTCATATACAATTCATGACGTAATAGCCTATCATAAACGGACAGACTATATATAATAAATGTACTTACCAAATTAACTGATAAACGAATGTTTATACGACTTATCAGTTGGCGCAAGCGGGAGATTAAAAAAAAAGCAATGATACAAATTAAATTTATTATTATAGCGAAATCAATATAAACGAAACCCTTATACGTAAATAAAAAATTAACATGTAGTTAAAAATAAAATAAAATCAAAAGTGTTCTAGTTCTATTATCCTATATAATAATAATAAATATAAACCATTATCATAATTAAACATTATGATAATGGTTTATATTTACATAAAAAATGAATGCAGGTGATGCAGGTGGTGCTAGTGCCGCCGCTGGCACAGCCGCCACCGCAGAAGCCGCCGCCGCTGCTGGAGCCGCCGCCGCTGCTGGAGCCGCCGCCACTGCTGGAGCCGCCGTTGCACTGGCCGCAAATCCCGCCGCAGCACCTCGCCGAATTGCCGCACGGCGAAGGCGCTGTCGGCGGTTTCTGGCCCTCCTCTGTTGAATCCTCTGATGCTCATCCTCTCCTGATGCTCTTGCGGCCGCTGGCCCAGCTGCCGCAGGGGCTACCAACGGCGCCGCCGCTGGCCCAGCTGCCGCAGGGGCTACCAACGGAGCCGCCGCTGGCCCAGCTGCTGCAGGGGCTACCAACGCAGCCGCCAATGCCGCCGCAGCGCCTCGCCGAACCTCCCGACGGCGACGGCGCTGTCGGCGGTTTTTCTCCCGCAATTGGAGACTGCGCAGCGGCACTGCTGCCCCCAGTTCCCCCATTGGAGGTGATGGTGGTGGTGGTGGTGGTTGGGCTGGTGGTTGGGCTGGTGGTTGGGCTGGTGGTTGGGCTGGTGGTTGGGCTGGTGGTTGGGCTGGTGGTTGGGCTGGTGGTGGTGGTGGTGGTGGTGGTGATGGTGGTGGTTGGGCTGGTGGTTGGGCTGGTGGTGTTACTTCGCCCGGAGGAACGTTTACCATACTAAATTAAAAATATTAAAAATAAAAAATATTAAAAATTATTAATTCTTACTTACTTAATAACAGATGACATTTGAGATGACTTGTTATGTTAACCAGTGTTAGTTTTGGTATAAGAACATAGGGTAGAGCCACGCGCATATTAGCCGAAGTAAACTGTGACTCGGTAGCCGACCGTAGTCGAACTAAATGACAATATGCCCGCGAAATTTTAAATGAAGCCCTAAAGTAGGTATTACGTAGGTACGTAATACTCTTAAGGATTGGGCTTCTATGATTAACCAAATGCAGGCAATTAAAATTAGTATTTAATTATTATTTAATTTACGCAACGTCAAATGTCCTAAAATATTTTATTTTCAGTACAGGCTAATAGCAAAAAGGCGCGTTTCAATCGTATCATCCCGGTTAAAATCATATTGCCGCGGTTAAGCCACTCGAAAAACGACTCTATTATTCATATTTCGTTCTTTGCCGGAGATTTTAATGCGTTTTAATTGCAAAAATTAGATGCACTTTTATACTTTTACTCGCATTACGCATCTCGTCATCTTTATGAAATCAGTAATATAAATCAGTAATATAGGCAATATAAAATACACGCGGGTGAGGGGAACTGAATGGAAAGCGAAATCAATTTTAACGTTAGACCGCCTGTTATACATATCTGTGGCATTTGGCAACATAAGACATTGTAATAACGCCTGATATTAGGCAACTCACAATACAAGTGAGACCCCTAAAAAACGAACCGCCCATGGCAACTATTTTAGTACCGGTTTGATTCAGATGGTTTCGTCAATGACGCAATGGAGTATTACGCTGTCCGTTTATGATAGGCTATTACGTCACTGCTTAGCAGTTATGACGTAGTTAATACCAACCGCTAAAATAAAAATTAAAACGACAGAATCCAATTAATTTTAGGCATAAATCCGTTAGTAATTAATAATATTAATATTGCTATAAAAATTAGGCGATAATATGAGGTATTAACTGAGAAAATTGGCAAGAAAGATTTTATTTTTAGTGACATTTAGTTTATTACCAACGTTTTGTTGGTCACGCATAAAGTATAGTTCACATTCGCCAGGACAAAAGTGCCTTTCTAGTGAAGTAAAAAACATGGTTGTAAATTTGCTCGGCGAATTTTGGTGGCAAATGCACTTAAAATAAGTTTAACGAGTGTTAATAGAGTGGCTGCTGGCAAAAACAAAGACCTGCCAATTGCAGGGCCCTCAAAACGAACTCATAAAAAACCGCTGGTGACTCGGAACCGCAGGTTAATCGGAATAGACCTTTAGATTGCGTCATATACAATTGATGACGTAATAGCCTATCATAAACGGACAGACTATAGTAGACTAATACGGTCGATGCGCCAGCATCCCCACTACTACTGCCCGTGGAGTGTGACGTCACAAGAGACCAAAACATTTATTTGCACTTAGCGTTTGGATATCTTTAGCTGTTTCGTTTGTCGTTTCTGTGATATTTGTGAACTTTTTTAAAAATACATTGTGATATATTAATAAATTGTTTTTAATTAATCTATTGAGGTAAGTTTCTTAATATTATATTAGCCATAAGATTCCGATCAAACGAGAGACTTTTGTAGTAAACTTTTGAGGTTGAAATGTTGGAATAACGAATAAATATAGTTTGCTTTTATTTAAAATAGTAAACCCACTGGGTTTGTGGCTTTTAAGCTTTCAGGCACTTCTCTTTTAATAAAATCAAATTATATCTACCTATCTAGGAATTAATCTGTTTACATGCAAACTCTTTTCTAGTTAATCAGTTTGGAAATAATTTTAATATTTTTTCAGATGACTATTTCCGCTGTTAATGGTTGTAAATCTAACAATAGACACATCAATGTACAAACAATATCTTTCCATGTGTTTCCTAAAAATAGCGAACTGAGGAAAAAATGGATTTTATGTTGCAAGCAAGACAACTTTAATCCTTCTACAAGCCGCATCATATGTAGCAAACATTTCAAAAAGGAAGATTATAATTTAAATTTTGTTGGAGATGTATCTCTAACTATCATAATTAAAAAAAAAATAAAATGATGAATATTCTTGAAATAAGTTATTTGTTGTATATAATTAAATAATAGAACCGAACCCGAGTTATTATTTTATTTATTGTTACTATTAATTTTTTTATATGTAAACTATGTTTTTTGATGGATCATTATGCTGTGTATTGATGCGACAAGCAAGTAGCTGACTTGTTTAATTGAATTTTTTTTTTGTTATGTTTCTTTAGTATTAAAATTACTGAAATTTGCTGCATTTAAAATGTTCATTTTACTAAAAATACAACTTACTTATTCTAATTTTCTTGTTGTTTTTTATTTATTAATTAAAATAAACATTACTTAGTACAAAAAATATCATTAACCCCTTTAAGTAGTTAATTAACAACAATTTTAATTCAATTTCCCATAAGACTGTATAGCTTCTAGGTCTCTTGTGACGTCAGAGCAACCCGCCATGTTTGTAGTGGGGACGGGCGCATCGACCGTATTAGTCTACTATCCGTGTACCCATACCAACCAGCCTGCGAGTACAAAAATTAACTAGAGATGGCGCTGTCGGTCAAATCTGGCCTCGATAACAGTATCGATGCTAAAATTTGGCCAACAAACGCCCAACCACAAACTGCATTTGCCTACCCCATTTCCCCAATCAGGTTTTAACCATTTTTCCTGAAGTTTCCAAGTCCCAATTTATGTATTTAACCTTAATTACTGTTAAAAATGTACAAATTCATTTTGTTTTTGAATTAGCACCCTGCGTGCTAAATATCCATATTTCTCTCAACTCTAGGATAAAGCCACGGCTAGGTGCCTAGATATACCATTACTTTTTTAAGTGTTTGTGTTAATTTTATTTCAGTGTATGTATAATTTGTAACAAAACACAATATGTAATACTTTATAATGAATAAAAAACTATTAAATCGAAATCGAGTTCGAGCTGGCTCGCTCACCTTTTTTTTTTAAATAATTTAAATTTAATTTGATTAACTGATTTTATATAACATTTTAGCATTGGCTAAACAATGGGTGACAAATGGGTGACATTTTTCGTTACTTCAAATTATGTACAGTCACGGCCAAAAAATTCCGCACGGTGTGTTTTTCGTTTGTAATTGTGGTTTTTAAACCACAGCCGCCTATTTTTCTATTTCTAATATGTCAGTTTAATTTAAAAACTAGCAGATTTGTCAGTTTTATTCTTACTTTTACAAAGTTCCATATGCCGTATCATACGTTAACCGAAGCTGAAAAGGGGTTTGAAATAGCAAAATTAGATGAAGGGCGGTCGTTGCAACGAGTAGCTGACGAAATTCAGTGCGAAAAAGCACAATTTTTAATTTAAAAAAAAATTATTTTATTTGTTGTCTTCGAATGTGATTCAATTTTGTTATTGAACTATCGTGCAGAAATGCATGATAGATTTCGAGGTGACCACGTACTCTTGAACGGGCACTAAAATCGCTACGTTGAGACAAATTCAGATGTACGACAGAGATTGAATTGAGAGACCAGCATGCAACATCAAGCGTTAAAGAACCAGATAAAATAAATTTATGTACAAAAGAAATGTTTTTCTATACTATTATTAATGTGCAACTAGTTTGGACATTTGACGATAAAAATATTTTTAATTAAATATTTAATTGATTTTTTTTTGGCTCAAATTTCCAAACTAATTGTCAATATTTTCATATCCTGCAATATTGCAAAATTTAATCGCTTTACTAGGCAGCAAAAAACTAGCTAAGGAATTGCTTCCCTTCAAATAGATCGTAATAATAATTGTTCACCTATAACGAAATATTATTTAAAATAGAATGAAAAAAGCAGAAGCTGTAATCATAACAAAGATTAAAACAACTTAAATGTAGAGAATCATTAAAACGAATCGGATATATCGTTGTACCTCACCTTCTGGGTAATAGTAAATACTTCACGTAAGGTATTTGTCTGCCTTCTTGTTCTTTCGGCAAGTTGATCAATTGCAATTCAATCATTCCAAGAAAATCATCGCGAGTTAGACGGTTTTCATCAAATACTTGCAAAACTAGCTTGTGTTCGGTGGGTTTTACACGAAATATGAATTCGGCGTTCCATTCTGGATTTAAAGTCTGCAAAGTATTAAAATTGATCGTAAAAATTGTGTATTATTAATTACATAACAAATCGCAATTGTTATTTATTGTAACTAAAGCACTAGCGTGGCATTGAATAAATATAATCAATTGTTTAAATATTAGTTTCATTTAATTTATTTATATATTTATCGATTGTATTGCTAACGATTTAAGTTAATTAGTCAATTTAGAAGTTTTTAACAACAAAAATTGTTATTATCAACATTTATTATCGATTAAGACAATTTATTAAATTCCAACTTTTTGCAGATTTTACAAAAAATAGCCGGATCTTATACAAGTTTGATAATTTAGGTATTTAACACCGTTCAGGGACACCCTGTATTTAAACAAATAATAAAATAAATATATTAGTGTCGCTAAATTTACTGTATTTTCATTGTGGTATTACAGAACGTCTAGCACTACAATACCACAATTAGATTTCCGTAGTTTTTTGAAAAATATATAAAATTATGTATAACTGGTTGCCTAGTTTCCCTAAAAAATCGCATCGTCCTTATACGTTATTTACCTTTTTCTTCGTTTTCGTGAGAACCGAGTCGATGGTGATGGCACCATTTAATGTGCAAAGGTCTACTTTCACATAGGGATCACTGAAAAAAACAAATAAACGTAAAAAACTCATCCAAATCGTAAAAAAATCAAAATGTTGCTACCTTGCTCCAAAAATATCCTTTTTCATAAGATTCTTTCCACGAAAGATTTTCAGTCGTACTTGACTCGTAGGTTCGTCGGTCTAGAAAAAAACGAAAAATATGATTAGTGCGATTCGCAAATCCCATTGGCAATTGACAACAAAAATACTGATTGACAAGTGATAATAAAAAAGGCAAATCGAGTCGCAATTCGGCACGAATTGCTCGTAAAAGCGTCGACATTTCTTGACGAGTTCGATCGTAAAGCGAAGCAACTTATTAGCACAAATTGAGGCGACATTTATAGAGATAATTAAATGGAATCATCAACTTACAAATCCATCGATTCCAACTTCAGGAATGTAACCGAATATATTATCTGATGCCATGAATAAGATAAAAGTCTGTTGGTTATTTTAAAAAGGGTTCAATTTCTCGAATACATCTACAAACACACAAATTTCTTCACAGCCACGGAAACTATTTTCATATTACCGAATCACACAAGACTTAACACCAACTTGAAACTGACATATTTTTTTTTTACGCAAGAATGTCATGTCATGTCTATTCGTTATACTGGTCAGTTTACATACACTTGCATTAGTTCGAATTATCCGAACGGACAGTATTTGGAAGAATTTGAATGATTTGGCTTTATATAATTTTTATAATTATTTATGGCCTTGTATTTAAAATTAATTTAATTTACTGATATTATATGTTTTAACTTTTTTATAAATTTTATCATGTGACTGAAATACGCCAATCAGAAAAATGTATGTACTATCGGGGACAGAAAAAACGGTCTGTCCTCCCTAATGCGAGCTAAATTTCCAATAATAATACAAATAATTACATTTATTGCATTGTTGTGACAAATATTATCTTACCATCAGACAATCATCATGTTCGTCCTCGATCACGACCGTATTTAAAGCACCCAAACTTGTTGATCTGAAGCGATCAAAAACACCCCTTCGATTTCGTCTACTCGAATACCTTTCGCCCGCATTCGACGGCACACTCAGTCTTCGTCTAGCAAACATTTATTTATTCATTTCCGTGATTCCCGAGAACTGAAACTTTACTATAGCAATCCATAAAAAAACTACATACACAATTATCTTATCTTAATATATTAAATATTGCATTACGCGTAGATAAGAATTTTGTTTAACTACAATTAGAAAATAAACGCTTATTATAAAAAAAATATCTGGAAATAGATTTTTCGCGGAACTTCTCTCGTTTATTGATAAAGGCCATCTTTAGTTGATAATTTGCATTTTGAGTCATCTATTTTTTTTGACAGCTGTCATTTTTTTTTTGACAGCTGTCACTAATTCCGATTTAATAAAAAATATTCTTGTTTAACATGTTTCAAAATCAATTTATTTGTTAATTACACTAGAAAATATACAACAATAAGAACTCATTATTTTTCGTAATTTTCCGTAACCATATCGTTTAATCCCAGCTCTTCCTGCTGCTCAAATGTCCGCTCATACTGCACAATCCTAAGATTGTCATCCAACTCGCCATCATCCGCCAGACTTTGCACGTAACTATTCCCCGCGGGATCATCCAACACTAAAGTGACCGGCAACTTCCCATCCAAAATAGCAGCAAATTTATCCATAAACTCCTTAAATCGCAACTTGGACTCCTCGTCCTGCGAATCACGGAACATATGCGAGCTTTTCGGATCGATCAATTGCTCCCTCATCGCCACAATCACACCTTCAACTGTCGTAAACCGGCCGCAAAGTGCATGCGATCCCCCTTCCAATGCGAGTTCAGGTATTAGCACCTTGCACGTATCGGATTTCAAGACATCCCTTGAAAAGTCGTCCCTCGATTTGATATCGACTTCGATTCTCAGGCCCTTTGCTTCAATTCCACTGCCGGATTTCACTTCGTTGGTTCGATGACCGCATGCTTCGCAATTCGTAGCCATAATCACTACTTCTTTGAAATGCGGGATGTTTGTCACTTTCATGTTAGTTTTACATGGCGCACTGCAATTTGGACAATTCGTCGGAAACTGCAACACTTCACTTTGTAAGTCGTCTAGGGTGAATTCGTCCTCTTTGATTGCGTGCAGAAGGCCCGATTCGCCCGACACTTCCGAATGCGTGAATATGCCAAGATCGTGGTCTTGCTCGAGTGTTCGCACAAAGTATTGCTCAGTGCATTGGGGGTCTACTTGCGGCGCTTTTGGATTTTCTATGAAAATATTGCCGGAAATGTCTTCGAGAATTAAAGTAAACGGTGTTTCGACCAATTTTACTTTTTCCAGTTTCTTTATGAACTCGTCGATTTGCGCGGCTGCTTCTGAATGGTTAATGCGACGATCTGGTTGGTCTTGCTGCAATCCCACTACACTTCGATTGATCAACCCTTCGATTGTGGTTACTTCGCCTTTCTGACTTCGTGCAGGAATTTCGAAGTCGATTTCGACTATCTTCACGCTAGTGTAATCACTTTTTACAACTGACTGGAGTAGGCGAGCACTTTGCTACTTGCCGGTCACAGACTGCTGTTGCACCTCCCACTACGAACGCGCCACTCACTCGGAGATGGCGCCACCCGTATTTTTAAACAATATATTTTTAGCAGGCTGGCGTATACCCATACCAACCAGCCTGCGAGTACAAAAATTAACTAGAGATGGCGCTGTCGGTCAAATCTGGCCTCGATAACCGTATCGATGCTAAAATTTGGCCAACAAACGCCCAACCACAAACTGCATTTGCCTACCCCATTTCCCCAATCAGGTTTTAACCATTTTTCCTGAAGTTTCCAAGTCCCAATTTATGTATTTAACCTTAATTACTGTTAAAAATGTACAAATTCATTTTGTTTTTGAATTAGCACCCTGCGTGCTAAATATCCATATTTCTCTCAACTCTAGGATAAAGCCACGGCTAGGTGCCTAGATATACCATTACTTTTTTAAGTGTTTGTGTTAATTTTATTTCAGTGTATGTATAATTTGTAACAAAACACAATATGTAATACTTTATAATGAATAAAAAACTATTAAATCGAAATCGAGTTCGAGCTGGCTCGCTCACCTTTTTTTTTTAAATAATTTAAATTTAATTTGATTAACTGATTTTATATAACATTTTAGCATTGGCTAAACAATGGGTGACAAATGGGTGACATTTTTCGTTACTTCAAATTATGTACAGTCACGGCCAAAAAATTCCGCACGGTGTGTTTTTCGTTTGTAATTGTGGTTTTTAAACCACAGCCGCCTATTTTTCTATTTCTAATATGTCAGTTTAATTTAAAAACTAGCAGATTTGTCAGTTTTATTCTTACTTTTACAAAGTTCCATATGCCGTATCATACGTTAACCGAAGCTGAAAAGGGGTTTGAAATAGCAAAATTAGATGAAGGGCGGTCGTTGCAACGAGTAGCTGACGAAATTCAGTGCGAAAAAGCACAATTTTTAATTTAAAAAAAAATTATTTTATTTGTTGTCTTCGAATGTGATTCAATTTTGTTATTGAACTATCGTGCAGAAATGCATGATAGATTTCGAGGTGACCACGTACTCTTGAACGGGCACTAAAATCGCTACGTTGAGACAAATTCAGATGTACGACAGAGATTGAATTGAGAGACCAGCATGCAACATCAAGCGTTAAAGAACCAGATAAAATAAATTTATGTACAAAAGAAATGTTTTTCTATACTATTATTAATGTGCAACTAGTTTGGACATTTGACGATAAAAATATTTTTAATTAAATATTTAATTGATTTTTTTTTGGCTCAAATTTCCAAACTAATTGTCAATATTTTCATATCCTGCAATATTGCAAAATTTAATCGCTTTACTAGGCAGCAAAAAACTAGCTAAGGAATTGCTTCCCTTCAAATAGATCGTAATAATAATTGTTCACCTATAACGAAATATTATTTAAAATAGAATGAAAAAAGCAGAAGCTGTAATCATAACAAAGATTAAAACAACTTAAATGTAGAGAATCATTAAAACGAATCGGATATATCGTTGTACCTCACCTTCTGGGTAATAGTAAATACTTCACGTAAGGTATTTGTCTGCCTTCTTGTTCTTTCGGCAAGTTGATCAATTGCAATTCAATCATTCCAAGAAAATCATCGCGAGTTAGACGGTTTTCATCAAATACTTGCAAAACTAGCTTGTGTTCGGTGGGTTTTACACGAAATATGAATTCGGCGTTCCATTCTGGATTTAAAGTCTGCAAAGTATTAAAATTGATCGTAAAAATTGTGTATTATTAATTACATAACAAATCGCAATTGTTATTTATTGTAACTAAAGCACTAGCGTGGCATTGAATAAATATAATCAATTGTTTAAATATTAGTTTCATTTAATTTATTTATATATTTATCGATTGTATTGCTAACGATTTAAGTTAATTAGTCAATTTAGAAGTTTTTAACAACAAAAATTGTTATTATCAACATTTATTATCGATTAAGACAATTTATTAAATTCCAACTTTTTGCAGATTTTACAAAAAATAGCCGGATCTTATACAAGTTTGATAATTTAGGTATTTAACACCGTTCAGGGACACCCTGTATTTAAACAAATAATAAAATAAATATATTAGTGTCGCTAAATTTACTGTATTTTCATTGTGGTATTACAGAACGTCTAGCACTACAATACCACAATTAGATTTCCGTAGTTTTTTGAAAAATATATAAAATTATGTATAACTGGTTGCCTAGTTTCCCTAAAAAATCGCATCGTCCTTATACGTTATTTACCTTTTTCTTCGTTTTCGTGAGAACCGAGTCGATGGTGATGGCACCATTTAATGTGCAAAGGTCTACTTTCACATAGGGATCACTGAAAAAAACAAATAAACGTAAAAAACTCATCCAAATCGTAAAAAAATCAAAATGTTGCTACCTTGCTCCAAAAATATCCTTTTTCATAAGATTCTTTCCACGAAAGATTTTCAGTCGTACTTGACTCGTAGGTTCGTCGGTCTAGAAAAAAACGAAAAATATGATTAGTGCGATTCGCAAATCCCATTGGCAATTGACAACAAAAATACTGATTGACAAGTGATAATAAAAAAGGCAAATCGAGTCGCAATTCGGCACGAATTGCTCGTAAAAGCGTCGACATTTCTTGACGAGTTCGATCGTAAAGCGAAGCAACTTATTAGCACAAATTGAGGCGACATTTATAGAGATAATTAAATGGAATCATCAACTTACAAATCCATCGATTCCAACTTCAGGAATGTAACCGAATATATTATCTGATGCCATGAATAAGATAAAAGTCTGTTGGTTATTTTAAAAAGGGTTCAATTTCTCGAATACATCTACAAACACACAAATTTCTTCACAGCCACGGAAACTATTTTCATATTACCGAATCACACAAGACTTAACACCAACTTGAAACTGACATATTTTTTTTTTACGCAAGAATGTCATGTCATGTCTATTCGTTATACTGGTCAGTTTACATACACTTGCATTAGTTCGAATTATCCGAACGGACAGTATTTGGAAGAATTTGAATGATTTGGCTTTATATAATTTTTATAATTATTTATGGCCTTGTATTTAAAATTAATTTAATTTACTGATATTATATGTTTTAACTTTTTTATAAATTTTATCATGTGACTGAAATACGCCAATCAGAAAAATGTATGTACTATCGGGGACAGAAAAAACGGTCTGTCCTCCCTAATGCGAGCTAAATTTCCAATAATAATACAAATAATTACATTTATTGCATTGTTGTGACAAATATTATCTTACCATCAGACAATCATCATGTTCGTCCTCGATCACGACCGTATTTAAAGCACCCAAACTTGTTGATCTGAAGCGATCAAAAACACCCCTTCGATTTCGTCTACTCGAATACCTTTCGCCCGCATTCGACGGCACACTCAGTCTTCGTCTAGCAAACATTTATTTATTCATTTCCGTGATTCCCGAGAACTGAAACTTTACTATAGCAATCCATAAAAAAACTACATACACAATTATCTTATCTTAATATATTAAATATTGCATTACGCGTAGATAAGAATTTTGTTTAACTACAATTAGAAAATAAACGCTTATTATAAAAAAAATATCTGGAAATAGATTTTTCGCGGAACTTCTCTCGTTTATTGATAAAGGCCATCTTTAGTTGATAATTTGCATTTTGAGTCATCTATTTTTTTTGACAGCTGTCATTTTTTTTTTGACAGCTGTCACTAATTCCGATTTAATAAAAAATATTCTTGTTTAACATGTTTCAAAATCAATTTATTTGTTAATTACACTAGAAAATATACAACAATAAGAACTCATTATTTTTCGTAATTTTCCGTAACCATATCGTTTAATCCCAGCTCTTCCTGCTGCTCAAATGTCCGCTCATACTGCACAATCCTAAGATTGTCATCCAACTCGCCATCATCCGCCAGACTTTGCACGTAACTATTCCCCGCGGGATCATCCAACACTAAAGTGACCGGCAACTTCCCATCCAAAATAGCAGCAAATTTATCCATAAACTCCTTAAATCGCAACTTGGACTCCTCGTCCTGCGAATCACGGAACATATGCGAGCTTTTCGGATCGATCAATTGCTCCCTCATCGCCACAATCACACCTTCAACTGTCGTAAACCGGCCGCAAAGTGCATGCGATCCCCCTTCCAATGCGAGTTCAGGTATTAGCACCTTGCACGTATCGGATTTCAAGACATCCCTTGAAAAGTCGTCCCTCGATTTGATATCGACTTCGATTCTCAGGCCCTTTGCTTCAATTCCACTGCCGGATTTCACTTCGTTGGTTCGATGACCGCATGCTTCGCAATTCGTAGCCATAATCACTACTTCTTTGAAATGCGGGATGTTTGTCACTTTCATGTTAGTTTTACATGGCGCACTGCAATTTGGACAATTCGTCGGAAACTGCAACACTTCACTTTGTAAGTCGTCTAGGGTGAATTCGTCCTCTTTGATTGCGTGCAGAAGGCCCGATTCGCCCGACACTTCCGAATGCGTGAATATGCCAAGATCGTGGTCTTGCTCGAGTGTTCGCACAAAGTATTGCTCAGTGCATTGGGGGTCTACTTGCGGCGCTTTTGGATTTTCTATGAAAATATTGCCGGAAATGTCTTCGAGAATTAAAGTAAACGGTGTTTCGACCAATTTTACTTTTTCCAGTTTCTTTATGAACTCGTCGATTTGCGCGGCTGCTTCTGAATGGTTAATGCGACGATCTGGTTGGTCTTGCTGCAATCCCACTACACTTCGATTGATCAACCCTTCGATTGTGGTTACTTCGCCTTTCTGACTTCGTGCAGGAATTTCGAAGTCGATTTCGACTATCTTCACGCTAGTGTAATCACTTTTTACAACTGACTGGAGTAGGCGAGCACTTTGCTACTTGCCGGTCACAGACTGCTGTTGCACCTCCCACTACGAACGCGCCACTCACTCGGAGATGGCGCCACCCGTATTTTTAAACAATATATTTTTAGCAGGCTGGCGTATACCCATACCAACCAGCCTGCGAGTACAAAAATTAACTAGAGATGGCGCTGTCGGTCAAATCTGGCCTCGATAACCGTATCGATGCTAAAATTTGGCCAACAAACGCCCAACCACAAACTGCATTTGCCTACCCCATTTCCCCAATCAGGTTTTAACCATTTTTCCTGAAGTTTCCAAGTCCCAATTTATGTATTTAACCTTAATTACTGTTAAAAATGTACAAATTCATTTTGTTTTTGAATTAGCACCCTGCGTGCTAAATATCCATATTTCTCTCAACTCTAGGATAAAGCCACGGCTAGGTGCCTAGATATACCATTACTTTTTTAAGTGTTTGTGTTAATTTTATTTCAGTGTATGTATAATTTGTAACAAAACACAATATGTAATACTTTATAATGAATAAAAAACTATTAAATCGAAATCGAGTTCGAGCTGGCTCGCTCACCTTTTTTTTTTAAATAATTTAAATTTAATTTGATTAACTGATTTTATATAACATTTTAGCATTGGCTAAACAATGGGTGACAAATGGGTGACATTTTTCGTTACTTCAAATTATGTACAGTCACGGCCAAAAAATTCCGCACGGTGTGTTTTTCGTTTGTAATTGTGGTTTTTAAACCACAGCCGCCTATTTTTCTATTTCTAATATGTCAGTTTAATTTAAAAACTAGCAGATTTGTCAGTTTTATTCTTACTTTTACAAAGTTCCATATGCCGTATCATACGTTAACCGAAGCTGAAAAGGGGTTTGAAATAGCAAAATTAGATGAAGGGCGGTCGTTGCAACGAGTAGCTGACGAAATTCAGTGCGAAAAAGCACAATTTTTAATTTAAAAAAAAATTATTTTATTTGTTGTCTTCGAATGTGATTCAATTTTGTTATTGAACTATCGTGCAGAAATGCATGATAGATTTCGAGGTGACCACGTACTCTTGAACGGGCACTAAAATCGCTACGTTGAGACAAATTCAGATGTACGACAGAGATTGAATTGAGAGACCAGCATGCAACATCAAGCGTTAAAGAACCAGATAAAATAAATTTATGTACAAAAGAAATGTTTTTCTATACTATTATTAATGTGCAACTAGTTTGGACATTTGACGATAAAAATATTTTTAATTAAATATTTAATTGATTTTTTTTTGGCTCAAATTTCCAAACTAATTGTCAATATTTTCATATCCTGCAATATTGCAAAATTTAATCGCTTTACTAGGCAGCAAAAAACTAGCTAAGGAATTGCTTCCCTTCAAATAGATCGTAATAATAATTGTTCACCTATAACGAAATATTATTTAAAATAGAATGAAAAAAGCAGAAGCTGTAATCATAACAAAGATTAAAACAACTTAAATGTAGAGAATCATTAAAACGAATCGGATATATCGTTGTACCTCACCTTCTGGGTAATAGTAAATACTTCACGTAAGGTATTTGTCTGCCTTCTTGTTCTTTCGGCAAGTTGATCAATTGCAATTCAATCATTCCAAGAAAATCATCGCGAGTTAGACGGTTTTCATCAAATACTTGCAAAACTAGCTTGTGTTCGGTGGGTTTTACACGAAATATGAATTCGGCGTTCCATTCTGGATTTAAAGTCTGCAAAGTATTAAAATTGATCGTAAAAATTGTGTATTATTAATTACATAACAAATCGCAATTGTTATTTATTGTAACTAAAGCACTAGCGTGGCATTGAATAAATATAATCAATTGTTTAAATATTAGTTTCATTTAATTTATTTATATATTTATCGATTGTATTGCTAACGATTTAAGTTAATTAGTCAATTTAGAAGTTTTTAACAACAAAAATTGTTATTATCAACATTTATTATCGATTAAGACAATTTATTAAATTCCAACTTTTTGCAGATTTTACAAAAAATAGCCGGATCTTATACAAGTTTGATAATTTAGGTATTTAACACCGTTCAGGGACACCCTGTATTTAAACAAATAATAAAATAAATATATTAGTGTCGCTAAATTTACTGTATTTTCATTGTGGTATTACAGAACGTCTAGCACTACAATACCACAATTAGATTTCCGTAGTTTTTTGAAAAATATATAAAATTATGTATAACTGGTTGCCTAGTTTCCCTAAAAAATCGCATCGTCCTTATACGTTATTTACCTTTTTCTTCGTTTTCGTGAGAACCGAGTCGATGGTGATGGCACCATTTAATGTGCAAAGGTCTACTTTCACATAGGGATCACTGAAAAAAACAAATAAACGTAAAAAACTCATCCAAATCGTAAAAAAATCAAAATGTTGCTACCTTGCTCCAAAAATATCCTTTTTCATAAGATTCTTTCCACGAAAGATTTTCAGTCGTACTTGACTCGTAGGTTCGTCGGTCTAGAAAAAAACGAAAAATATGATTAGTGCGATTCGCAAATCCCATTGGCAATTGACAACAAAAATACTGATTGACAAGTGATAATAAAAAAGGCAAATCGAGTCGCAATTCGGCACGAATTGCTCGTAAAAGCGTCGACATTTCTTGACGAGTTCGATCGTAAAGCGAAGCAACTTATTAGCACAAATTGAGGCGACATTTATAGAGATAATTAAATGGAATCATCAACTTACAAATCCATCGATTCCAACTTCAGGAATGTAACCGAATATATTATCTGATGCCATGAATAAGATAAAAGTCTGTTGGTTATTTTAAAAAGGGTTCAATTTCTCGAATACATCTACAAACACACAAATTTCTTCACAGCCACGGAAACTATTTTCATATTACCGAATCACACAAGACTTAACACCAACTTGAAACTGACATATTTTTTTTTTACGCAAGAATGTCATGTCATGTCTATTCGTTATACTGGTCAGTTTACATACACTTGCATTAGTTCGAATTATCCGAACGGACAGTATTTGGAAGAATTTGAATGATTTGGCTTTATATAATTTTTATAATTATTTATGGCCTTGTATTTAAAATTAATTTAATTTACTGATATTATATGTTTTAACTTTTTTATAAATTTTATCATGTGACTGAAATACGCCAATCAGAAAAATGTATGTACTATCGGGGACAGAAAAAACGGTCTGTCCTCCCTAATGCGAGCTAAATTTCCAATAATAATACAAATAATTACATTTATTGCATTGTTGTGACAAATATTATCTTACCATCAGACAATCATCATGTTCGTCCTCGATCACGACCGTATTTAAAGCACCCAAACTTGTTGATCTGAAGCGATCAAAAACACCCCTTCGATTTCGTCTACTCGAATACCTTTCGCCCGCATTCGACGGCACACTCAGTCTTCGTCTAGCAAACATTTATTTATTCATTTCCGTGATTCCCGAGAACTGAAACTTTACTATAGCAATCCATAAAAAAACTACATACACAATTATCTTATCTTAATATATTAAATATTGCATTACGCGTAGATAAGAATTTTGTTTAACTACAATTAGAAAATAAACGCTTATTATAAAAAAAATATCTGGAAATAGATTTTTCGCGGAACTTCTCTCGTTTATTGATAAAGGCCATCTTTAGTTGATAATTTGCATTTTGAGTCATCTATTTTTTTTGACAGCTGTCATTTTTTTTTTGACAGCTGTCACTAATTCCGATTTAATAAAAAATATTCTTGTTTAACATGTTTCAAAATCAATTTATTTGTTAATTACACTAGAAAATATACAACAATAAGAACTCATTATTTTTCGTAATTTTCCGTAACCATATCGTTTAATCCCAGCTCTTCCTGCTGCTCAAATGTCCGCTCATACTGCACAATCCTAAGATTGTCATCCAACTCGCCATCATCCGCCAGACTTTGCACGTAACTATTCCCCGCGGGATCATCCAACACTAAAGTGACCGGCAACTTCCCATCCAAAATAGCAGCAAATTTATCCATAAACTCCTTAAATCGCAACTTGGACTCCTCGTCCTGCGAATCACGGAACATATGCGAGCTTTTCGGATCGATCAATTGCTCCCTCATCGCCACAATCACACCTTCAACTGTCGTAAACCGGCCGCAAAGTGCATGCGATCCCCCTTCCAATGCGAGTTCAGGTATTAGCACCTTGCACGTATCGGATTTCAAGACATCCCTTGAAAAGTCGTCCCTCGATTTGATATCGACTTCGATTCTCAGGCCCTTTGCTTCAATTCCACTGCCGGATTTCACTTCGTTGGTTCGATGACCGCATGCTTCGCAATTCGTAGCCATAATCACTACTTCTTTGAAATGCGGGATGTTTGTCACTTTCATGTTAGTTTTACATGGCGCACTGCAATTTGGACAATTCGTCGGAAACTGCAACACTTCACTTTGTAAGTCGTCTAGGGTGAATTCGTCCTCTTTGATTGCGTGCAGAAGGCCCGATTCGCCCGACACTTCCGAATGCGTGAATATGCCAAGATCGTGGTCTTGCTCGAGTGTTCGCACAAAGTATTGCTCAGTGCATTGGGGGTCTACTTGCGGCGCTTTTGGATTTTCTATGAAAATATTGCCGGAAATGTCTTCGAGAATTAAAGTAAACGGTGTTTCGACCAATTTTACTTTTTCCAGTTTCTTTATGAACTCGTCGATTTGCGCGGCTGCTTCTGAATGGTTAATGCGACGATCTGGTTGGTCTTGCTGCAATCCCACTACACTTCGATTGATCAACCCTTCGATTGTGGTTACTTCGCCTTTCTGACTTCGTGCAGGAATTTCGAAGTCGATTTCGACTATCTTCACGCTAGTGTAATCACTTTTTACAACTGACTGGAGTAGGCGAGCACTTTGCTACTTGCCGGTCACAGACTGCTGTTGCACCTCCCACTACGAACGCGCCACTCACTCGGAGATGGCGCCACCCGTATTTTTAAACAATATATTTTTAGCAGGCTGGCGTATACCCATACCAACCAGCCTGCGAGTACAAAAATTAACTAGAGATGGCGCTGTCGGTCAAATCTGGCCTCGATAACCGTATCGATGCTAAAATTTGGCCAACAAACGCCCAACCACAAACTGCATTTGCCTACCCCATTTCCCCAATCAGGTTTTAACCATTTTTCCTGAAGTTTCCAAGTCCCAATTTATGTATTTAACCTTAATTACTGTTAAAAATGTACAAATTCATTTTGTTTTTGAATTAGCACCCTGCGTGCTAAATATCCATATTTCTCTCAACTCTAGGATAAAGCCACGGCTAGGTGCCTAGATATACCATTACTTTTTTAAGTGTTTGTGTTAATTTTATTTCAGTGTATGTATAATTTGTAACAAAACACAATATGTAATACTTTATAATGAATAAAAAACTATTAAATCGAAATCGAGTTCGAGCTGGCTCGCTCACCTTTTTTTTTTAAATAATTTAAATTTAATTTGATTAACTGATTTTATATAACATTTTAGCATTGGCTAAACAATGGGTGACAAATGGGTGACATTTTTCGTTACTTCAAATTATGTACAGTCACGGCCAAAAAATTCCGCACGGTGTGTTTTTCGTTTGTAATTGTGGTTTTTAAACCACAGCCGCCTATTTTTCTATTTCTAATATGTCAGTTTAATTTAAAAACTAGCAGATTTGTCAGTTTTATTCTTACTTTTACAAAGTTCCATATGCCGTATCATACGTTAACCGAAGCTGAAAAGGGGTTTGAAATAGCAAAATTAGATGAAGGGCGGTCGTTGCAACGAGTAGCTGACGAAATTCAGTGCGAAAAAGCACAATTTTTAATTTAAAAAAAAATTATTTTATTTGTTGTCTTCGAATGTGATTCAATTTTGTTATTGAACTATCGTGCAGAAATGCATGATAGATTTCGAGGTGACCACGTACTCTTGAACGGGCACTAAAATCGCTACGTTGAGACAAATTCAGATGTACGACAGAGATTGAATTGAGAGACCAGCATGCAACATCAAGCGTTAAAGAACCAGATAAAATAAATTTATGTACAAAAGAAATGTTTTTCTATACTATTATTAATGTGCAACTAGTTTGGACATTTGACGATAAAAATATTTTTAATTAAATATTTAATTGATTTTTTTTTGGCTCAAATTTCCAAACTAATTGTCAATATTTTCATATCCTGCAATATTGCAAAATTTAATCGCTTTACTAGGCAGCAAAAAACTAGCTAAGGAATTGCTTCCCTTCAAATAGATCGTAATAATAATTGTTCACCTATAACGAAATATTATTTAAAATAGAATGAAAAAAGCAGAAGCTGTAATCATAACAAAGATTAAAACAACTTAAATGTAGAGAATCATTAAAACGAATCGGATATATCGTTGTACCTCACCTTCTGGGTAATAGTAAATACTTCACGTAAGGTATTTGTCTGCCTTCTTGTTCTTTCGGCAAGTTGATCAATTGCAATTCAATCATTCCAAGAAAATCATCGCGAGTTAGACGGTTTTCATAAAATACTTGCAAAACTAGCTTGTGTTCGGTGGGTTTTACACGAAATATGAATTCGGCGTTCCATTCTGGATTTAAAGTCTGCAAAGTATTAAAATTGATCGTAAAAATTGTGTATTATTAATTACATAACAAATCGCAATTGTTATTTATTGTAACTAAAGCACTAGCGTGGCATTGAATAAATATAATCAATTGTTTAAATATTAGTTTCATTTAATTTATTTATATATTTATCGATTGTATTGCTAACGATTTAAGTTAATTAGTCAATTTAGAAGTTTTTAACAACAAAAATTGTTATTATCAACAATTATTATCGATTAAGACAATTTATTAAATTCCAACTTTTTGCAGATTTTACAAAAAATAGCCGGATCTTATACAAGTTTGATAATTTAGGTATTTAACACCGTTCAGGGACACCCTGTATTTAAACAAATAATAAAATAAATATATTAGTGTCGCTAAATTTACTGTATTTTCATTGTGGTATTACAGAACGTCTAGCACTACAATACCACAATTAGATTTCCGTAGTTTTTTGAAAAATATATAAAATTATGTATAACTGGTTGCCTAGTTTCCCTAAAAAATCGCATCGTCCTTATACGTTATTTACCTTTTTCTTCGTTTTCGTGAGAACCGAGTCGATGGTGATGGCACCATTTAATGTGCAAAGGTCTACTTTCACATAGGGATCACTGAAAAAAACAAATAAACGTAAAAAACTCATCCAAATCGTAAAAAAATCATAATGTTGCTACCTTGCTCCAAAAATATCCTTTTTCATAAGATTCTTTCCACGAAAGATTTTCAGTCGTACTTGACTCGTAGGTTCGTCGGTCTAGAAAAAAACGAAAAATATGATTAGTGCGATTCGCAAATCCCATTGGCAATTGACAACAAAAATACTGATTGACAAGTGATAATAAAAAAGGCAAATCGAGTCGCAATTCGGCACGAATTGCTCGTAAAAGCGTCGACATTTCTTGACGAGTTCGATCGTAAAGCGAAGCAACTTATTAGCACAAATTGAGGCGACATTTATAGAGATAATTAAATGGAATCATCAACTTACAAATCCATCGATTCCAACTTCAGGAATGTAACCGAATATATTATCTGATGCCATGAATAAGATAAAAGTCTGTTGGTTATTTTAAAAAGGGTTCAATTTCTCGAATACATCTACAAACACACAAATTTCTTCACAGCCACGGAAACTATTTTCATATTACCGAATCACACAAGACTTAACACCAACTTGAAACTGACATATTTTTTTTTTACGCAAGAATGTCATGTCATGTCTATTCGTTATACTGGTCAGTTTACATACACTTGCATTAGTTCGAATTATCCGAACGGACAGTATTTGGAAGAATTTGAATGATTTGGCTTTATATAATTTTTATAATTATTTATGGCCTTGTATTTAAAATTAATTTAATTTACTGATATTATATGTTTTAACTTTTTTATAAATTTTATCATGTGACTGAAATACGCCAATCAGAAAAATGTATGTACTATCGGGGACAGAAAAAACGGTCTGTCCTCCCTAATGCGAGCTAAATTTCCAATAATAATACAAATAATTACATTTATTGCATTGTTGTGACAAATATTATCTTACCATCAGACAATCATCATGTTCGTCCTCGATCACGACCGTATTTAAAGCACCCAAACTTGTTGATCTGAAGCGATCAAAAACACCCCTTCGATTTCGTCTACTCGAATACCTTTCGCCCGCATTCGACGGCACACTCAGTCTTCGTCTAGCAAACATTTATTTATTCATTTCCGTGATTCCCGAGAACTGAAACTTTACTATAGCAATCCATAAAAAAACTACATACACAATTATCTTATCTTAATATATTAAATATTGCATTACGCGTAGATAAGAATTTTGTTTAACTACAATTAGAAAATAAACGCTTATTATAAAAAAAATATCTGGAAATAGATTTTTCGCGGAACTTCTCTCGTTTATTGATAAAGGCCATCTTTAGTTGATAATTTGCATTTTGAGTCATCTATTTTTTTTGACAGCTGTCATTTTTTTTTGACAGCTGTCACTAATTCCGATTTAATAAAAAATATTCTTGTTTAACATGTTTCAAAATCAATTTATTTGTTAATTACACTAGAAAATATACAACAATAAGAACTCATTATTTTTCGTAATTTTCCGTAACCATATCGTTTAATCCCAGCTCTTCCTGCTGCTCAAATGTCCGCTCATACTGCACAATCCTAAGATTGTCATCCAACTCGCCATCATCCGCCAGACTTTGCACGTAACTATTCCCCGCGGGATCATCCAACACTAAAGTGACCGGCAACTTCCCATCCAAAATAGCAGCAAATTTATCCATAAACTCCTTAAATCGCAACTTGGACTCCTCGTCCTGCGAATCACGGAACATATGCGAGCTTTTCGGATCGATCAATTGCTCCCTCATCGCCACAATCACACCTTCAACTGTCGTAAACCGGCCGCAAAGTGCATGCGATCCCCCTTCCAATGCGAGTTCAGGTATTAGCACCTTGCACGTATCGGATTTCAAGACATCCCTTGAAAAGTCGTCCCTCGATTTGATATCGACTTCGATTCTCAGGCCCTTTGCTTCAATTCCACTGCCGGATTTCACTTCGTTGGTTCGATGACCGCATGCTTCGCAATTCGTAGCCATAATCACTACTTCTTTGAAATGCGGGATGTTTGTCACTTTCATGTTAGTTTTACATGGCGCACTGCAATTTGGACAATTCGTCGGAAACTGCAACACTTCACTTTGTAAGTCGTCTAGGGTGAATTCGTCCTCTTTGATTGCGTGCAGAAGGCCCGATTCGCCCGACACTTCCGAATGCGTGAATATGCCAAGATCGTGGTCTTGCTCGAGTGTTCGCACAAAGTATTGCTCAGTGCATTGGGGGTCTACTTGCGGCGCTTTTGGATTTTCTATGAAAATATTGCCGGAAATGTCTTCGAGAATTAAAGTAAACGGTGTTTCGACCAATTTTACTTTTTCCAGTTTCTTTATGAACTCGTCGATTTGCGCGGCTGCTTCTGAATGGTTAATGCGACGATCTGGTTGGTCTTGCTGCAATCCCACTACACTTCGATTGATCAACCCTTCGATTGTGGTTACTTCGCCTTTCTGACTTCGTGCAGGAATTTCGAAGTCGATTTCGACTATCTTCACGCTAGTGTAATCACTTTTTACAACTGACTGGAGTAGGCGAGCACTTTGCTACTTGCCGGTCACAGACTGCTGTTGCACCTCCCACTACGAACGCGCCACTCACTCGGAGATGGCGCCACCCGTATTTTTAAACAATATATTTTTAGCAGGCTGGCGTATACCCATACCAACCAGCCTGCGAGTACAAAAATTAACTAGAGATGGCGCTGTCGGTCAAATCTGGCCTCGATAACCGTATCGATGCTAAAATTTGGCCAACAAACGCCCAACCACAAACTGCATTTGCCTACCCCATTTCCCCAATCAGGTTTTAACCATTTTTCCTGAAGTTTCCAAGTCCCAATTTATGTATTTAACCTTAATTACTGTTAAAAATGTACAAATTCATTTTGTTTTTGAATTAGCACCCTGCGTGCTAAATATCCATATTTCTCTCAACTCTAGGATAAAGCCACGGCTAGGTGCCTAGATATACCATTACTTTTTTAAGTGTTTGTGTTAATTTTATTTCAGTGTATGTATAATTTGTAACAAAACACAATATGTAATACTTTATAATGAATAAAAAACTATTAAATCGAAATCGAGTTCGAGCTGGCAGTGGCTCGCTCACCTTTTTTTTTTAAATAATTTAAATTTAATTTGATTAACTGATTTTATATAACATTTTAGCATTGGCTAAACAATGGGTGACAAATGGGTGACATTTTTCGTTACTTCAAATTATGTACAGTCACGGCCAAAAAATTCCGCACGGTGTGTTTTTCGGGGGTAAATACATAAGAGGTTCAATTTTCACCGGATAATTTTATTTTAATACGAAAGATTTGTTGCTATGGAAATATCTCGAACAGAAAAGAAATGAGAAAATCGCGACAGCGCAGCTGGAGCGATTTTCTCATGTCTTTTCTGCGAGAGATATTTCCAAATAGCAACAAATTTTGAGTAAATTTAAAATAAAATTATCCTGATGAAAATTGAATCTCGAATGTATTTTAGGGAGATAAATACATGATTGAGGCTAATGTCTTATTAATTGCATCTTGAATTGTCTTATTAATTGCATCTTCAATATTTAGAAGTGAACAGTTACCGAAACGTTCTTGAGCCTGCATTTTTCAATTTTGTAACATTAATTTGACATTAATAGCAAAAAATAGCAAAGCATACTAGATAATTGTCATGGCAACCCCTATTAAATAGTAATACGGGTTTTTATCGTTTTTTCCACCTATTGATAGCGGTTTTTATCACTTAATAACGAACGTGATTGGTTCAGATTTGAAAATATTGGACTTTTGATTGGCTTCTCATATAAGAATGTATTTATCGTTTGTAATTGTGGTTTTTAAACCACAGCCGCCTATTTTTCTATTTCTAATATGTCAGTTTAATTTAAAAACTAGCAGATTTGTCAGTTTTATTCTTACTTTTACAAAGTTCCATATGCCGTATCATACGTTAACCGAAGCTGAAAAAGGGTTTGAAATAGCAAAATTAGATGAAGGGCGGTCGTTGCAACGAGTAGCTGACGAAATTCAGTGCGAAAAAGCACAATTTTTAATTTAAAAAAAAAATTATTTTATTTGTTGTCTTCGAATGTGATTCAATTTTGTTATTTTTATATCTAATTAAATTACAGTGAAAATCGCACAACTATTTAAGCAACCAATAGAATGGCCGCATTTAAGCTTGTTGCTATAGTTACAATTGATCAACATCAATATTTTTTGGAAATATTTTGGAAATATTTAAAATATTTCCGATGTCACAATGAAAGGTGTTGTTAAAATTAATTTATTGGAAAAATTGGTAACATTAAATGAATCCAACAAATATATCAAAAAAACTAATTAAAATTAAAAACACAGTGATTGTAAGTAGTTTGTTGTTGGTTTCCAACGGAAGCAGAAGTGGAAGTCGAGTAAGATAGATGAAAAACTAAGATAGATGTAGAATGGAAATATCTAGTAGTAAAATGTCATTATAATTTATTAAATATTTTATAAAATATAACATCAATTAAGAGTTGTGCGATTTTCTTACCGAATACCATTCGTACAAAAATTAATTCCGAAATTTTTTTATCGCTTACACTCATGCATTAGTTAGCGTGAGGAAATCTGCCCTCGTCTGCGACTCGGGCAGATTTCCACGCCAACTAATGCATTCGTGAGCTTAAAAAAAATTTTTGGAAATAATTTGTGCACTTATGGTATTACATGTGAAAATAATCTCAAAGTCAATCTCCAAATAAATAGATGCATGACAATAATCTAATGAAAAAATATTCGGGCACGGCTGGGAATCGAACCCAGATCTCATGGTTTCTAGCCAAGCGCCTTAACCAGTTAGGCTATCGAGCCACACTGATTTCGACGTGAAATCTGAGAACATAACTCACAGCCGCCCCCGAATACTTCCCCACTAGATATTGTACTTGGTAAATATTTGAGTTCGTCCTATAAAGGCATCGTTCAAATTACGCTGTTATTCTATTGTGCATATAAATTAAATTTGATACAAGCAGTCTGACTGACAAATGTTTTGAAAATGTATATAAATATACGATTTTTCAATTCTCAAATTGGAGTTAAACGGAGTTTAACTCCAATTTTGAATTTTGGAGTTAAGTTATTAGTTATTTTTCAATTCTCAAATTTTCACTGTAAACTATTAACTCCAATTTGAGAATTGAAAAATCGTATATTTATATACATTTTCTAATTAAATTAAATAACCTAATAATTTTCATTAATGTTAAACTTTAAAATAAAATTGTTAACTTTTTATTTATTTTATGTTTTTATAATTAGAAAATAAATTGTACGCCACTGAATTTCTGAATGTTTTTTAAAGTTCGATTCACTATAAGAAATTTTTTCAAAAACCTACCCACTTGATTAAAAATCGTGCGGAATTTTCTGGCCGCGACTGTACTTCGAACGAACAATTAATTTTGTAAATAAAAAGTTCATCAATTTTGTGTTCTTTTGTTGTGACTTTCTAGTAATACTTTTCGCTAGTTAATAAAACGTTGCTAAATAATCTTCTGCCGTTTGCAGGAAACGTAGTACTCGTATAGTTGTTAAATTGACCTTGCTTGATTTGTTTCTCACACACGCTTCCTGTTTCTCTACTATTTACTATATGAGAAATAATTCTTGTTGTCCACGTTTCACGTCTAGTGCGAAAAACACGTTAATTTGGCAACTTATTGCATAAATAGCTAATTTTGCACGCTTTTTTAAGAAGAATAAAAAAAAGTAGGCTGTTTCAATATCTAAAATGGCAAGTAAAAAGATGTCATTTTACTAAAAGATGTCATTTTAATCGAAAATTGCAAAAATTTACTTTCAACACATCGCACAAATCAAATTCAAAGTCATTTCACAATTTACAGCATCAAATCCTTGCAAACACTTATTTGACGTTATTTACGTGGAATTACTCCAGTCATTAAGTTCGTTCCGTAATCTTCGATTTAATGCACTAGTGCACATTGAATCTAATTCTATCTTATTCTAACCGTGTTGGCAAATCTATAAAATTGCTTTAGAATGCAGAGACGATGCTCTTTATTCATTAATATGCAAGTAACAACTTTTTTAAGATAATACGATAATAATTATTAATTAATTCAGGCAACGCGATTATAAATAAAAAATTCTGATTGGCTGGTTACAGGGGGTTCTGCCAGAGACTTCTGCCAGAGACTTCTGACAGAGACTTCTGCCAGAGACTTCTGCCAGAGACTTCTGCCAGAGACTTCTGCCAGAGACTTCTGCCAGAGACTTCTGCCAGAGGCTTCTGCCATAGCCAATCAGGTTTATAATATCAAGAGATTTTATTAAACAATAACAACGAAAAACAATACAAAACAATTAACAATAAATTGTTCAAACCAAACATACTCTTCAATTCAACAAAAAACTACTAATTATGGCGAAGGTAAGGTCCCTAAAATTCAAGTTGCGTTTCCTCTTTGGATAGCAAAGATATCTCAAGACAGTAATGAAACTTTCCACTGAGGTTTGTATACTATTTTATTTACAATTATACATAAAACCAAAAATAAGTGATAATAAATTTAAATTTTTGAAGTATTGAACTGTCAAACCAACATTAAATCAAAATTCCGATCAATATCAAGGTGGTAATTTTTTTTTTTTTTGTTGGTACTATGCAAATTCGATTTTGGAAAGTGTTCTTTTGGGTGGAAAGGAAACAAGAGTAAGAAAAGAGTATCTTAAGCTTAACAGATATGGCCCATTTTTGGTTGACAACATATTGAGCGTTAGCACCTGATATGTTGTCAACAAACGTAGCAGGAAGCAATAGTTACCATAGTTACACATGGCTACTTTTAATCAAAATTCAAATTTGTCATTTGTATGTTTCTGTCAAATTGATTGCCGATCGAAGTCAAAACGTTTTTACTGCTCCCTGTTAAGTTTGGTTCGTGTTAAATAGTATTTGTTCGTTTCGTTTAATTAGATTTTGACTCTGTTTTGTTCTTGCTGTTTTGGTTGTTCTTTAGTTTTGATATTTTGGTAAGTTTAGCTTTGACTCTAGCTGAAATACTATCTTATTCGTATTAATATTTATTATAGTTCTTGGTATTTCTATTGTTCTTGTTCGTGTTATTTTTGGTGTTTGGATTTTATTATTAAAGGTTAAATTTAATAAAACTATATAATATTTGCGAAGATAAGCAATTATTATTGTCAAAATTGAGATTGTGGACGTTAATTCCTCAAGAATCGTCCTATTGTTGCAAAAAATGTGGAGGAAAATTAATTTTGTCTACAGATGAATCAAGGTAAAAAAAATATTTGAAAGAAAAATTAAATTGAAAAATTTGTATAAACAAAGGCGGGCTTGGGCCGTGCCTGAGCACAATTCCGCGCGCGCGGGGAATTGTGCTCAGGCACGGCCCAAGCCCACCTCGCTTCGCTCGGCTTTATAAGCTTTCTTTTTCACAAAATTATTGTATTCAATTATTCTAAATTAGGTTAAATTTTAATCACTACAACTGCTTTTTTGGTTTTAAGACTTGATGGTTGGCGATATATTTGCAAAAATAAAGTCTCTATTAGAAAGCAAGCGGCAAAAAAATGCAACAATTTTGTCGAATTTAGAAATGGCACTTTTTTCGAACGCTCAAAATTACCAATTTTTAAAATTTTGGGTTTTGTAAATTTGTGGGTTTCTAACGCGGCGTTAAATTTAATTGAACAACAGTTAGAAATATCCAAGCCAACTTCAGTAGATTGGTCCAGCTTCTGCAGAGAAGTTTTGTTAGAATTTTTTTTATTTAATCATGAAAAAATTGGAGGGGTAGGCAAAATTGTTGAAATTGATGAATCAAAATTTGGTAAAAGAAAATATCACAAAGGGCATCACGTTGAAGGGCAGTGGGTATTTGGCGGTTTTGAACGAGGGACAGGTAGAATATTTATGGTTTGCGTTGAAGATCGGTAATTTCTACTCCTATTTATAACTTAAAATAAATAAAATATTTTAGAGGGACTAATACTCTATTACCCATTATTGAAAACTGGATTGAAAAAGGCGCCACAATAATTTCAGATTATTGGAAAGCATATGATCGCTTAAATTTAAATGGTTATATGCATTTAAAAGTGAACCATTCGCTTCATTTCAAAGACCCTGAAACTGGGGCTCATACTAATAGTATTGAAGGTTCTTGGCATGCGGCTAAATCAACAATGAGTTCATCTGGACGAAAAAAGAGTAGTATTCCAGGAAATTTAGCCAAATATATGTTTCAAAAAAATGCAAAGAACGGAATGCGGATTGCACTGAAGAGTTTTTTAAATTAGCTGGTCAATTATACAATCCATCATTACAATCCATCATACAATGCATTAATGCTGGTCAATTATACAATCCATTCATTTTGTTTTTGAATTAGCACCCTGCGTGCTAAATATCCATATTTCTCTCAACTCTAGGATAAAGCCACGGCTAGGTGCCTAGATATACCATTACTTTTTTAAGTGTTTGTGTTAATTTTATTTCAGTGTATGTATAATTTGTAACAAAACACAATATGTAATACTTTATAATGAATAAAAAACTATTAAATCGAAATCGAGTTCGAGCTGGCTCGCTCACCTTTTTTTTTTAAATAATTTAAATTTAATTTGATTAACTGATTTTATATAACATTTTAGCATTGGCTAAACAATGGGTGACAAATGGGTGACATTTTTCGTTACTTCAAATTATGTACAGTCACGGCCAAAAAATTCCGCACGGTGTGTTTTTCGTTTGTAATTGTGGTTTTTAAACCACAGCCGCCTATTTTTCTATTTCTAATATGTCAGTTTAATTTAAAAACTAGCAGATTTGTCAGTTTTATTCTTACTTTTACAAAGTTCCATATGCCGTATCATACGTTAACCGAAGCTGAAAAGGGGTTTGAAATAGCAAAATTAGATGAAGGGCGGTCGTTGCAACGAGTAGCTGACGAAATTCAGTGCGAAAAAGCACAATTTTTAATTTAAAAAAAAATTATTTTATTTGTTGTCTTCGAATGTGATTCAATTTTGTTATTGAACTATCGTGCAGAAATGCATGATAGATTTCGAGGTGACCACGTACTCTTGAACGGGCACTAAAATCGCTACGTTGAGACAAATTCAGATGTACGACAGAGATTGAATTGAGAGACCAGCATGCAACATCAAGCGTTAAAGAACCAGATAAAATAAATTTATGTACAAAAGAAATGTTTTTCTATACTATTATTAATGTGCAACTAGTTTGGACATTTGACGATAAAAATATTTTTAATTAAATATTTAATTGATTTTTTTTTGGCTCAAATTTCCAAACTAATTGTCAATATTTTCATATCCTGCAATATTGCAAAATTTAATCGCTTTACTAGGCAGCAAAAAACTAGCTAAGGAATTGCTTCCCTTCAAATAGATCGTAATAATAATTGTTCACCTATAACGAAATATTATTTAAAATAGAATGAAAAAAGCAGAAGCTGTAATCATAACAAAGATTAAAACAACTTAAATGTAGAGAATCATTAAAACGAATCGGATATATCGTTGTACCTCACCTTCTGGGTAATAGTAAATACTTCACGTAAGGTATTTGTCTGCCTTCTTGTTCTTTCGGCAAGTTGATCAATTGCAATTCAATCATTCCAAGAAAATCATCGCGAGTTAGACGGTTTTCATCAAATACTTGCAAAACTAGCTTGTGTTCGGTGGGTTTTACACGAAATATGAATTCGGCGTTCCATTCTGGATTTAAAGTCTGCAAAGTATTAAAATTGATCGTAAAAATTGTGTATTATTAATTACATAACAAATCGCAATTGTTATTTATTGTAACTAAAGCACTAGCGTGGCATTGAATAAATATAATCAATTGTTTAAATATTAGTTTCATTTAATTTATTTATATATTTATCGATTGTATTGCTAACGATTTAAGTTAATTAGTCAATTTAGAAGTTTTTAACAACAAAAATTGTTATTATCAACATTTATTATCGATTAAGACAATTTATTAAATTCCAACTTTTTGCAGATTTTACAAAAAATAGCCGGATCTTATACAAGTTTGATAATTTAGGTATTTAACACCGTTCAGGGACACCCTGTATTTAAACAAATAATAAAATAAATATATTAGTGTCGCTAAATTTACTGTATTTTCATTGTGGTATTACAGAACGTCTAGCACTACAATACCACAATTAGATTTCCGTAGTTTTTTGAAAAATATATAAAATTATGTATAACTGGTTGCCTAGTTTCCCTAAAAAATCGCATATTCCGATTAACCTGCGGTTCCGAGTCACCAGCGGTTTTTTATGAGTTCGTTTTGAGGGCCCTGCAATTGGCAGGTCTTTGTTTTTGCCAGCAGCCACTCTATTAACACTCGTTAAACTTATTTTAAGTGCATTTGCCACCAAAATTCGCCCAGCAAATTTACAACCATGTTTTTCACTTCACTAGAAAGGCACTTTTGTCCTGGCGAATGTGAACTATACTTTATGCGTGACCAACAAAACGTTGGTAATAAACTAAATGTCACTAAAAATAAAATCTTTCTTGCCAATTTTCTCAGTTAATACCTCATATTATCGCCTAATTTTTATAGCAATATTAATATTATTAATTACTAACGGATTTATGCCTAAAATTAATTGGATTCTGTCGTTTTAATTTTTATTTTAGCGGTTGGTATTAACTACGTCATAACTGCTAAGCAGTGACGTAATAGCCTATCATAAACGGACAGCGTAATACTCCATTGCGTCATTGACGAAACCATCTGAATCAAACCGGTACTAAAATAGTTGCCATGGGCGGTTCGTTTTTTAGGGGTCTCACTTGTATTGTGAGTTGCCTAATATCAGGCGTTATTACAATGTCTTATGTTGCCAAATGCCACAGATATGTATAACAGGCGGTCTAACGTTAAAATTGATTTCGCTTTCCATTCAGTTCCCCTCACCCGCGTGTATTTTATATTGCCTATATTACTGATTTATATTACTGATTTCATAAAGATGACGAGCTTTCACCTCGGCATTTAATGTATCCAGAGTCACGTGCCTTCCTAATAATTAAAACACAATTAAATTGTTTATTAAAATTAATTATTTAGTAAACAAACCTTTTTGATACAAGTCGTATATAACATTTCTCGTTTCTATCTTAAGATGTTGCGGTAAATCGGAGGTTTTCGGTTTTGATCGTGGCTTGTAAGGATTTTTCTTACTAATTTTGCCCGAACTAGATGAGGCCTCATCTGCTGCTTCAGTTGATTCAGCCTCGTCTGCTTCCTTGGCTTTTTTAGCATTACACTAACAGTTTTCACTGAAATGCCTAAGCCATTTGCCACTCGCTGGAACCAAAAAGTATAAATTATAGTCAACAAAGTTTTTTTTAGAGACATTAAAAGCAACTTACCTCTTGGACACAGTTCAGATTAAGAAGAGGACCCCCATTTGCAAGTTCTCTTTGGAAGTACTCAATAAGATTCACCACAAATTGAGACAAATCTAATCGTTTTCGCGGCATTTTGCGAATACAACAACAATCACAGTACAATTCTCGCTAATAGCACACCAGTAATCACCAGTAATCACTTATAAAATCACTTATAAACACAAGAACGAAGCAAAAACAAATAAACGAAAACTTTAAAACTTATAAAAACCCAGAGAGACGCTGATGGTTTTTAGGTTAAAGTCGTTGTGAAACTTAGTTCCGCACATTATTTACATCCTTGTCTAGCACACGTTAAATGAGCACACGTCGGCATAAAATACGTCATAACTAGAAAAGCGACTGCAGCGCCTTACTAACGCATCGGTCTTTAGAAAGAGAGAATTATGTAAGTGAAATGTGAAAGAAGACAGCGACAAATAGTCATGTGTGTTCATCAATGACGCAATGGAGTATATTGGTGAATCAGACTATATCCGTGCAAAGTATCTACTTATAGATTCAGTGTTTTTGTACAATACAATACAGAATACAGTCATCTAATATTCCAAAAGTCCTACACTTTTGCATTAGACATCATTTATAAATTTGTTTGTTGTTTCAAAATACGCATATTTTGATGTGGAATACAATTTTTGACAAAGTTTTTCTAATATTTTAAATATTTTTGAATATGGCGTATTGCTGGTTGTATTTGCTTACTTCAAAATTATTAATTTAAATAGTTACAAATTTAACCGTACAAATTTGTTAACAATATTGCTGAATATGTGTAATTTGTTGATCTAATTAACTTGATTAACTAATTCAATTAATAACAGAAACATGAACTTTAAAAAAATATTTAAAATTCTCGTACAGATTTAAATTTTTATTAACCAAAAATAAGATTTTTGCAAGCCAAATTTCCATCTAAAAAATAATATAGCTTGCAGCAGTCCTATATACGTGGTTGCATATGACAAGTTTTAAAAAAGACCGCCGCAAACCGAAAAAAATATTTAAAATTCTCGAACCGATTTAAATTTTTATTAACCAAAAATACGATTTTTTTAAGCCAAATTTTTATCTTAAAAATAATGTAGCTTCCAGCAGTCCTATATACGTAGTTGCATATGTCAAGTTTTAAAAAAGACCGCCGCAAACCAAAAAAAAAATGTTTAAAATTCTCGTACAGATTTAAATTTCTATTAACCAAAAATAGGATTTTTGCAAGCCAAATTTCCATCTAAAATATAATATAGCTTGCAGCAGTCCTATTATACGCGGTTGCATATGACAAGTTTTAAAAAAGACCGCGGCAAACCAAAAAATATGTTTAAAATTCTCGTACAGATTAAAATTTTTATTAACCAAAAATAGGATTTTTGCAAGCCAAAGTTCCATCTACAAAATAACATAGCTTGCAGCAATTTTATATACGCGGTTGCAGATGACAAGTTTTAAAAAAGACCGCCGCAAACCTAAAAAAATGTTTAAAATTCTCGTACAGATTTAAATTTTTGTTAACCAAAAATAGAATGTTTGCAAGCAAAATTTCCATCTAAAAATAATATAGCTTGCAGCAGTCCTATATACGCGGTTGTATCCGACAAGAGTAGTAAGGGGATACTATAGGCAGACAGGGGGCAGTGCCACTGGCGCCAGCTAACTCCGCCCCCTTTAGGACTGCCCCTATTTGAGCTAATGTCATTCTATTCCCGCCCCAAACTCCGCTTCAGACTCCGCCTCCGCCTTAAGTTCCGCTGCAGGTTCCGCCTCCGCTTTAGGTTCCGCCAAAGATTTCGCCTCCGTGTTAGGTTCGGCTCCACCTTAGGTTCCACCTCTGCCTTAGGTTCTACCATTACCAGCACCTTAGGTTCCCAATTGGTGTTTTGGGAACCATTTTGTCGAGGGTAATAAAGTTTGTGAGGCCACTCGATTGGTTCCTTACGGGAATCATCATTGTGGTTCTTGACCAATGAGGTGTGTTCTTTGGAAACCATTATTCTTGCGAATAAGGATAGGTACAAGTAAAAAATAAAACAACAATTTAAAAAAAAAAAAAATTTTTTATACAAATACAATTAAATTTATACATTTCGATTAAGTGTATCATTAATTGTATTATATTCTATTATGGTATCATGCAAAATCAAACAATATACAGTGGTGTTGGCAGGAAAATTTCCATTTGCTTCAAATTCCAATTGTATATCTACTGCAGATGATTTAATAGCTTCATTTTGTTTTGAACAATCAATAACAAATATTGGATAATCTTTAAAATTAACAAATGAAATAGCTGAATCACAATCACGACCATAATACGATGTTTGAAATTCACAATATGATTTAAATGCTTGGGAGTATCTTCCTTTTGTAAAATCTAAATTAAACTTATCATAAGGAAAAGATTCACTATTCAAAAATAGTTTAATATCTCGAACATTTGCTGTTGTAAATACTCCAGCGTCTTGATCAAGTTAATTTCTTTTACTCGTTTGAAATGCTAATAACATGAAACGTGGTTTTTCTAGTTGCAATGATGTACGTACAGCCCATTTATCAATTCCCTTTGTTTGTTTTATTTGCGGTAACTGATGAAATTCCCATTGTCTAAACGGGACAGCGATAGGTCGGTCAATGTACTTTAAAATTTTCAATTTAAGTTCATCATTTACAACCATATGTGGTACGTGCCACTGAATTTTATTAATATTAAATTTATCAGCTGCTTTGGCACCAAGGAATAAATCCTTATCATTCGAAGATCTAAATAATACCAATTCCTGTTTATAATGAACAATACATTTTCTATAATCTTCAGCGAAACCCAGTAGAAATTTTATTGGAATACATACACTAACATTATTAGTATGTATTGTGGGGTTATCATTATTTCTTTTTGATAACCAACCGGTCATTGCCATACTTGCTTCCTCGGCTTTATTAAGTGAACAATATCCTTTAATTGTACTAGTAATTCCAACATCTCTAACCCGATCAATTTCAACTCCACCCAATTCATATCGTATCTCGGAGAATAAAAATTTCCAGGCGTTACTTATTATTTTTGTAAATGCATCACCGTCATATGATCCTTCAATGTAAATATAGCTATCACATGGTGCTGTGTAAATGACCTGTGTTTGAATAGGTATTCTTATCTCATCGTTATAATTGAAACTCGATGATAAATATGGAAGATATGTGTGAAATTCATATTTTACAACACTTTTATCGAAATGCACTTTATCGAAAATATTTAGTAAATCAGCCATGTTGTTTTTTTACACAAAAACCAAATGACTTAAGAACTTTAATATTTTTAGCTGTTAACCGTTTGACACTTTTTCTTTGAATGGGGAATAGGTTATTAACTACTTGTACTTTATTGAAGTTTATTCTCATTGTATTTTTCCCGTTTACGCAATTCCAGTCGCACTGTAATTAATTCGTCACGAATGTTTACCAATTCTCCGCCTTGATCAATAATTGTAATAGTAATGTTGTCTATCGTTTTTACGTTTACAGGTAGATAGATAATGTTTCTTGGTTCCTCACTAATAGAAATTCCTGGACCAACAGTTGGAGTAAACGTAAATAAATTATGAATAAGGTTATTGTTATAATAGGAATTTGTTATTATATTACACTCCACACAAATAGTTGATACTTTTAGTATTTGTACCAATTCATCTGATTTGTGATCAAGATTTGTTGTTAGTTTTTAGCGGAAAATCCAAAAAGTTTACGAATGCAATCCTCGGGTTCAAAGCTTATATCTTCCTTTCCGTTAATTTCACACTTTAATGTATTTAAATTTGGTGTAATCGAAATGTTATCTTCTCCCAAGATGTTTTTTAAATAGGCCTCAATATCCACAATATCCTCAATATCCCATTTAAAATAAAACAATTTTTAATGCAATGCGATTTAATGCAATAGTGCAAATTCAATATAACTCTGTCCTGTGTTATCAATATATGTTTTTTTGTAGGTTATTTGTTATTATAAACAAAATTAAATTCCCAATTACATTGGGTCCTATTGGTGTGTAAGGGCGTCGATTCTTGAGTCAACTTGGTCGAAGAATATATGAAGCTACTGGAGACGCTCAGTCAGGTTTTCACCTGTAACAACGTATAAGTGTTGCTATCCAAAGAGGAAACGCAACTTCAATTTTAGGGACCTTACTTTCGCCATAATTAGTTTTTTGTTGAATTGAAGATTATGTTGGTTTGAACAATTTATTGTTAATTGTTTTGTATTGTTTTTCGTTATTGTTTAATAAAATCTCTTGATATTATTATAAAAGTTACGTTGAAATTACCTGATTTGCTATGGCAGAAGTCTCTGGCAGAAGTTTCTGGCAGAAGCCTCTGGCAGAAGTCTCTGGCAGAAGTCTCTGGCAGAAGTCTCTGGCAGAAGCCTCTGGCAGAAGTCTCTGGCATAGAACCCACTGGAACCAGCCAATCAGAATCTTTTGATTATAACCGCGTTGCCTGAATTAATTAATAATTATTATCGTATTACCTTAAAAAAAGTTGTTAGTTGCATATTAATGAATAAAGAGTAAGCATCGTCTCTGCATTCTAAAGCAATTTTATAGATTTGCCAACACGGTTAGAATAAGATAGAATTAGATTCAATGTGCACTAGTGCATTAAAGTGAAGATTACGGAACGAACTTAGTGACTGGAGTAATTCCACGTAAATAACGTCAAATAAGTGTTTGCAAGGATTTGATGCTGTAAATTGTGAAATAACTTTGAATTTGATTTGTGCGATGTGTTGAAAGTAAATTTTTGCAAATTTTCGATTAAAATGACATCTTTTTACTTGCCATTTTAGATATTGAAACAGCCTACTTTTTTTTATTCTTCTTAAAAAAGCGTGCAAAATTAGCTATTTATGCAATAAGTTGCCAAATTAACGTGTTTTTCGCACTAGACGTGAAACGTGGACAACACGAATTATTTCTCATATAGTAAATAGTATAGAAACAGGTAGCGTGTGTGAGCAACAAATTAAGCAAGGTCAATTTAACAACTATACGAGTACTACGTTTCCTGCAAACGGCAGAAGATTATTTAGCAACGTTTTATTAACTAGCGAAAAGTATTACTAGAAAGTCACAACAAAAGAACACAAAATTGATGAACTTTTTATTTACAAATTAATTGTTTACAATAGATTTTTTGGTAATGGATTGAAATTAAATCACACTCATTTGCAGTCAGTTAACAATTAGTCAAATGTTCCATCTGGCGATTATTCAAATCATTTAAAAATTCTTCAAAAGATAGATAAAATCCATCTACTAGTCGTGGCACCGGTGTATGACCTTGGTTTATGAGAACACGGTCTCTAAGTTCAAGTTCGTTAGCCAATCTAAAACAGAGGATTTGAATTGCGCGCACAAGTGCTAAATAAAAGGACTTACGTTATGCCATTTTTGATTAAGGTAGCAATTTCTTCATTCTTAATCATTTCAAAGAACTTTTGGGAAGCTAGTTCAATTTTGATAATGGATAACTCCTAGTTGTACACAACTGCAAGGCCTACTTTAGATGTGCCAGATGTACAGTGGCGGCCAAAAAAAACGCAACACCTAATATTGCCCTTTGTAAATACGACTTTTTAGCATACTTAGCATACTTGATATTAGTCACATATTTGTTGTCAGTGTCAAAATAATTTTATAATAAATTATCACAAAAGACTTAATTCCTTCAAATAAATGCCTCAATTAAACACATTTCAAAAATCCAGAGCCATTGCCAAATTAGAAGACGGTTGCGAGAATTGCGAGAAGTTGCTGCAGGAAAAAAATATATTTTTTGTTTTTTAAATATCATTTTTTTTTTAATTTTTTTTTTCAATTTTAATATAAAGTAATTTTACAACACTAAAACTTTTAAAATTACGCCTACTATTCGTTTAAAGGTGTTGCGTTTTTTTTGGCCGCCACTGTAAGCAACTACATGGCCTACGCTAGATGTAAATAACTGCAAATTCTAAACATTGGAGAATGCGTAGGTTCCAATCTGGTATCTACTCGAATTGTAAATAACTGCATCGCCTACTCGAATTATACTCAACTAGTCTAACAAAACACAAGCCGCTACAAAACTAACTGAAATTTTAAGTAACTTAGGAAAGATTTAGAGGTAATTCGACAAGTGCTCTCCGAAAAATTTTATCTTTGATTTTTATTTTATTTTTAATTTTTTAATTTTTTTTATGTAGTTTAAATATAAAATTAAATATATGCTTTATTTGATCAAATAAAACAAACCGTTAATGAATAAAAAGAAAATGAACATAAGATAAAATGCACTTGAAGTGCAGATTTTATTATTTTTTTAGAATAATAACTTGTAATAGTATACTATTTTATTTACAATTATACATAAAATTAAAAATAATTGATAATAAATTTAAATTTCTGAAGTTTTGAACCGTCAAACCAACATTAAAACCAAATTCCCATCAATATCAAGCTGGTAATTTTGTTTTATTGTGTTGGTTCTATGGAAATTCAAGGTTGGAAAGTGTTCTCTTGGGTGGAAAGTGAACACTTTCCATCCTAGAGAGGAAAGTAAAAGTCAACAATGTATCATTTTCAAACTTCCAAAAATACAGAAACTGCGTCATTACATATATGATTGTAAATAAACTAATTTTTACTTCTCTCGTAGAGGAACTATTGTATTCATGAAAAAAAAAAAAAAAATCTCCAAATTTCACTATTTTCAACATTATAGAATGCGTAGATTACGAAAATCATATTCACTAATTTCCGTCTGCCGGTCTGTCGGTCTGTCGGTCTGTGCATTTCTTTAAACCATTATATTTCAGAATCTACTGACCCGATTAAAGCAAAATTTGCGTCCTTTTTTTGTACCTGCCCATAGATGATATCGAAGAAAAAAAGTTTATAAAATTCTCAAAGACCTGCGCGTTATAGGCCAAAAACATGCTAAAAATGGCAAAATCGGAAGATCCACTTAATCTTCTAAAGTTGCTGACCGATTTTAACCAAATATTGAACATATGTTTCGTGTATACCCCAAGTGGTGAATGCTTTTAAAAAATCTGGAGTTTATTATAAGGTTGAATTTTTATTAAGGGTTGAACGGTCAAAAAGTTGTAAAAATGAATAAGTTGTAACGTGAATACCTGCCAGGAGGAATATTTGATTTGGACCAAATTTGGTATACATATTAGGGATACATTGAAGAAAATGCTGGTAAAAGTTTCATCCCCTAAAAATAAACCCCTACGACCCATTTGCCATTTAAGTTAATTGTTCAAAAATTTCCGGTGTTGTGATTCTTATATGGCAGCATTACCCACACTTTGCCATCAATTATTTTAGTAATATTTACATAAAGAGTGAGTAAAAATAATTTTCGACCCTTACCACACACCCCCACCCCTCCAATATAGAGTTTAAGTCATATGGTTCGAATTTTCTTCATATTTGATTTCTACTATACATTTTAAACATATTTACGAATAATATAATTTAAAATAGTATGCGACCCTTACTTTGCAATTTCAACCCTTAAAATACCATGAACATTCAAAATGCTCGGATTTCTTTTAAATTTGGATCCTAGTATTAATTTAACTTACTTAACTTATATTTAATTAATTAAATTAAAATTAGGGTAGGACCTACATATTACAATAGTAACTCCTAATGCACCCCTTACAGTTTGATTTGTCAGATTTCTTTTAAATTTGTTTTCTAATAATAAATTGAAATATAATTTAAACTAGTTTAATCAAAAATGTCCTAGAATCCTCAATTCATGTTTTTAACCCTTAACACACCCCTTATTCTGATAGTGCTAGGATTTACTTCAAACATTGATTTATATTGGTAATTTTAAATCTAGCTTCAAATAGTTTCATTAAATTAGAGTACCTACAACAAATTTTTCAATTTTTAATTTTTCTAAAATTCTAAAAATTTGAATAACAAATTTTAATATAGCAACGAGAGAAGTACTGTGGAATCTCATTTTCAGCGAATTTTTATAAAACTAAAGATCAACAATTTGCAACGGCGGTCAAGTACTCGATAAGTATCCACTTTAGTATTTTATTTGTCATTGTCATCATTAAATAAAAACTGCATGTACTTGGAATCAATAATAGAAATGTTTTTCCCCCGAAGGGTAAAAAACAATTATTTTGAGTCTTGCCGAAGCTTGACCCATTAGAGATTATCTTACCCATTTCCAGGTTCCAGAGCGAGTTTAAGCGATTATTTTCCCCCACTTCCCGCTCCTAAGGTCTTAAAACCATGGGTCAAGCTTCGGCAAGACTCAAAATAATTGTTTTTACACTACTAGCTATAGAACACGACTTTATGATATTGATTAACAGACTGAGAAGTTTAATTTCACTACCTATGCCGGTGAGAGGTTGTGAAATTTCGTTTCACAACCCCGGGGTAAATAAACACATAATTCGAATTTCTGATAATACCGTAGCAGAATTTAAAAAGAAAGTTATACAGAAAGAATCACTATGTTGTAGGTAATTTATCTGATACTATTTAAGCAATGAAATTGTTGTGTAAATTAGTAAAATTAATTTTTAAAACTTATGTAACTATCAATTACAATTTCACTGGGCGTTTTCCAATGGTACATTTAGTGCGCACTTTTTTGGTTCTGGAAGTTGCAAAATTATATTAATGATAAATAATTGTGATATTCGAACAGTTTTAATAGCGGTTTAATAGAAATTCAATTTAAATTTCAATTTAAACAAAATCAAACAATCTATTACGACAATTGAATTTACTCTTCTGTCAACTGTCAATGGCGCTGCGGACTAGACGTGCTAGTAGTGCAAAATAGTTATTTATACAACAAGTAGCAAAATGTAAGTTATTTTTTCACGAGTCGTAAATTTGTCCAACGAGGCGTCAGCCGAGTTGGACAATACGACGAATGAAAAAATAACTAATTTTGCTCGTGTTGTATACACTATTTTTTGCAATTTTTAATTAAAATAATAAATATTAGATATTAGTTAATAATCAGATGACAATCGGTTGCTTGATTCAAGCTTAATTTGTTATTAATTGAAGCAAGCATTGATAAAACAGTTGAAATCGCCCCTAGGAACGAAAAATCAACTAGTTTCAATTGAATAGAAGTGTTTGCTAACTCAAATTTAATGGAAGTGTTGCTTATTTGTTCCAGTTTAGTTATAGCTATTTATGCAACCAGTTAGGAAATGCATTTTTTTGTGTAACGAGCGGATTTCTGCGGGACGAGCGCAGCGAGTTCTGCAAAATAACGCGAGTTACACAAAATAGCATTTCCTAACATGTTGCATACAAGATTTTTTCTAATTTTTACAAGAACCTTCTCAAAAAAGAGTTTTTTAAACTTATGATATTAATAATTTAGTGAATTTTATCAAAACAAGTAGGCTTTATTCGGAACTTTTCATCACCAGTTGTGAAATATTTTTCATTACATCACCAGTTGCGTAAAATGTGCCGTTTGCCAACTACAATCGATTTTGAAAAGTCACATTTTACATGCCAAAATTAGAAAAAATAATCTTACTAATTGTGTAATTAATTTTTTCTAATTTTGGCATGTAAAATGTGACTTTTCAAAATCGATTGTAGTTGGCAAACGGCACATTTTACGCAACTGGTGATGTAATGAAAAATATTTCACAACTGGTGATGAAAAGTTCCGAATAAAGCCTACTTGTTTTGATAAAATTCACTAAATTATTAATATCATAAGTTTAAAAAACTCTTTTTTGAGAAGGTTCTTGTAAAAATTAGAAAAAATCTTGTATGCAACATGTTAGGAAATGCTATTTTGTGTAACTCGCGTTATTTTGCAGAACTCGCTGCGCTCGTCCCGCAGAAATCCGCTCGTTACACAAAAAAATGCATTTCCTAACTGGTTGCATAAATAGCTATTACTAATAAATAAAACAATGTTTTTTTATAACATTTTGCCACGTTTTGAGCAATTTTTAAAATAATGAAAAAAAGTAAAAATAATGAAAAAAAGTAGAAAAAGAGTGAAAAAAAGTCTTTTTTTCACGCTTTTTTTAGAACAATAAAAAAAAGAAGGCCGTTTCAACATCAAAAATGGCAACTAAAAAGATATGTCATTTTGATCGAAAATTGCAAAAAATAGTATATACACCACGGTTGTGAAAAATTTTCTAGCGCTCGCACTATCATATCCCTCGATGCTGCGCATCTCGGGATATGAACCTGTGCTCGCGCTAGAAAATCTACTTCACACCCTTGGTGTATAAAATACTATTTTTACCCTTTTGAGAAAAAACATTTCTATTTTGAGAACACTCTTCTCGTATTAGAAACTTCAATTAACTTGTTGACCCAATATTTATTGTCAAGATCCGAATTTGGCAAATTAAAGATATTCCAACCCGATTGCCTACAGACGGCTTTATCTGTTTTACGCATTCTCCAATGTTTAGAATATGCAGTTATTTACATCTAGCGTAGGCCATGTAGTTGCTTACATCTGGCACATCTAAAGTAGGCCTTGCAGTTGTGTACAACTAGAGTATCTAGGCGATATAATTGTATACATGTATAGTAGGCTAGGTTTAGAATTCTCTATAAAAGGAACGCACACGTTTAGACATTTGTCATTTGTATTTTGTATCTTGGAAGAGATTGTTTGTACAATTTGAAACATACAAATATACTTCCCTATAATATTGAATGGTTGTATTTGCAACCACTGTTTACTGAACGAGAAACAAATTAAAAGGGGCACACTAGTAAATCTGTAGTAATTAGTTTTCATAAGTTTTATGATTCTCTTTGATTTGATGCAACTTTCTTGAAGTTAAAATATAGACTTGAAGTTTGATACTAACTCAATTCAATTTCAGGATTATTGGTCTTCGAAGGTAGATAAAATACGTTTCGCAGCCCATAAAATAGCAATGTCAAGTTTGAAAATGCCGGCTATGCCAGAATTAATGGAATACCGTAATTTAGAAACTAGCCAAATTTTAGTTGAAGCACCATATCGAGAAAGGGTTGACCCAATCGATCAAACCAAACAAAATTGGCCACCTAAACGGAGTATTTATGCTGCATTAGCCAGACAATTCAAAAATGATAAAAACACCAATGCGATCATCGTTATTGGAGATGTCCAATTTAAGGTTCACATGCTAATATTACGAACCTACTCCAAATATTTTTGTAACTTTCCCGATTCCATCGTTTCCGAATTCCAAATTGAACCAGAAAACTGTTCTGCTGACGCTTTTCGCACTATCTACAATTGGATGCGAAGCGATGATGAAAATTGCTATAAGACTTTAATTACCAGGCAGAACATATTAACCGTCTACAAAGGTAGCAGCTATTTGCAAATAGATACTCTGCAGAACCAGTTGTGGTCAATTATGGTACAAGAAAAGGCCTATGACGAAGGGAGTGCGTATTATTTGTACATTGAGGCACAACATCAAAATATACCGGAAGTGGCAGAAGTTATGCTTCCACGAATTAAAACATTTTTTGTTTTACTGGTTGGAAGTTTAAATTTTCTACAACTGTCATTCCCTGATTTAAAGAAAATCCTTACTTCCGATAACCTAAAAGTACGATGCGAAGGTCAAATATTTTATTCAGCTATGCGCTGGATAAAACACGATCCTGTTAACAGACTGCCTTTAAAAGTGGAATTAATGAACTGCATTCGATTTGAAAATATGTGCTTGCAGGAGTTATTCCTTATCAAAATTGAACTAGCTTCCCAAAAGTTTTTTGAAATGATTAAGAATGAAGAAATTGCTACCTTAATCGAAAATGGCATAACGTAAGTCCTTCTATTTAGCACTTGTGTGCGCATTTCAAATCCTCTGTTTTAGATTGACTGTCGAACTTGAACGTAGAGACCGTGTTCTGATAAACCAAGGTCATACACCGGTGCCACGATTACTAGATGGATTTTATCTATCTTTTGAAAATTTTTTAGAGGATTTGGATAATCGCCGGATGGAACATTTAACTAATTGTTAACCCATTGCAAATGAGTGTGTCAGCCTTTCTAAAACGTTGTCTACGGTTACGATTTAGTTATGTTGATATTTAATTTCGATCCAATACCACAAAATCTATTGTAAACAATTAATTTTGTAAATAAAAAATTCATCAATTTTGTGTTCTTTTGTTGTGACTTTCTAGTAATACTTTTCGCTAATATAACGTTGCTAAACAATCTTCTGCCATTTGTAGGATACGTAATATAATTAAATTGACCTTGAATGCTTTGTTGGCTGGCACATGCTGCCTCTTTCTATAATATTTACTATACGAGAAATAATTCTTATAAGAAATGATTCTTATGATCTCTGCACGTACCTTCGCGTAACTTCTCTCATTTCTGCCAACGTACCTGACCACTGCGCAGGGCAGTGCAAGCGCGAATCCAGAGGCGGCCATACAAAGCCGCCATTTATCGATAGATTTGGATCGTAGCGCATGAAATGCACCAAATTGTAATAAGCAAAATTTTCGACTTTTGTCGTTTAACTAGATTCGTATTATTTATTAAACTATGCATACACAAAGAATATGCCATATAATACGAGTCTGGTTGAACGACAAATGTCGAAAAATTTGCTCATTTCAATTTGGTGCATTTCATGCGCTACGACCCAAATCTATCGATAAATGGCTGCTTTGTATGGCCGTCTCTAGCATCGCAGCACTACTCTGCGCAGTAGTGAGGTATAAGATTCAGAAAAGACTCATCCGTCCTCGCTTTGCAGTTGCAGTTGCATCATGAGGTGATATTTAATTTTTAGTTATTTGGTGCTGGTACACTTAACCACCCCCAATATTTTCGAAAAATTTTTGTTGCAATATGTAGTTTGGATCATTCTGAACATATTGGTACCTATCTTAGTTGAGGAAATTCTGATATTTGGTAAAAAAACCGTTTTTAAAAATCAAATTATTGTATGAATATTATTAAAGCGCATTTATACGAAATTGTTTGGAGAGGCTTTGCAGGCCAGCTGTGATAGTGCGCGCTTGCCGTGCGCTAGTCCACGTATCGAATGTAGCCGCAACCTTTTTTTTTACTTTTTTTTTGTTTTTTTTTTATGAATATTTTTTTGTTTTTAACATAGTTTTTGCCTTTGAACACTATTTACACTGTTTATTTTGGTTTTAGATCTGTTTATGTTAATTAGTTTAATTCCTTCAAATATTCGTTGTTATTCTTGTGCAGAGGTTAGGTTAGGTTAGGTTTGATTTACGATTTTGTTTGTTATTCTTGCGCAGGGGTTATGTTAGGTTAGATTTACGATTTTGTTTGTTTTTCTTGCGCAGGGGTTAGGTTAGGTTAGGTTAGGTTAGTTTTTTTTAAAAGGTTAGGTTCGTTAAAAAAAAAGGTTTTTTTTTTCTAAATAAAGATGTTAGGTTAGGTTAGTTTTTTTTAAAAGGTTAGGTTAGTTAAAAAAAAAAGGTTTTTTTTTTCAAAATAAAGATGTTAGTTTAGATTAGGTTAGGTTTAGCCTCTATTCTAAGGCCCTATCGGATATTTTTTTAGTTTATACGAAAACGAGGTTGCCTGGAAATTTGACGAATCAAGCTGCCATGATAAAAACGCGAGTCCGCAGGACGAGCGTTTTTATTATGGCAGCTTGATGAGGCAAATTGCCAAAAGGAAACCTCGTTTGAGTAATAAAATCAAAAAATATCCGATATAAAAAACAAGTTCAAGTGCAATTTAACAAGACCATTTTGCGAATGAAAAAATCGAAATCAATCGACTCATTTTGTATTTTATGTTAATTAATAAAATTTGACAAGTATTGTCAGACTACTTTAATTTTTAAGTTTTATGTGCATGTAGTCATGGAGAACGAGGTATCACATTACAATATCCACTAAATATCCACTAAAAATTTTGTTTCATTTTATCCGCTCATACATCGACAAAAACTGAGAAAAACATTGACTCATATGTCATAATATATACATGAGTAAAATTGTCGTTCGTAATACCAAATTTGTCGTTCGAAGTACAGTCGCGGCCAGAAAATTCCGCACGATTTTTAATCAAGTGGGTAGGTTTTTGAAAAAATTTCCTATAGTGAATCGAACTTTAAAAAACATTCAGAAATTCAGTGGCGTACAATTTATTTTCTAATTATAAAAACATAAAATAAATAAAAAGTTAACAATTTTATTTTAAAGTTTAACATTAATGAAAATTATTAGGTTATTTAATTTAATTAGATATAAAAATAACAAAATTGAATCACATTCGAAGACAACAAATAAAATAATTTTTTTTTTAAATTAAAAATTGTGCTTTTTCGCACTGAATTTCGTCAGCTACTCGTTGCAACGACCGCCCTTCATCTAATTTTGCTATTTCAAACCCTTTTTCAGCTTCGGTTAACGTATGATACGGCATATGGAACTTTGTAAAAGTAAGAATAAAACTGACAAATCTGCTAGTTTTTAAATTAAACTGACATATTAGAAATAGAAAAATAGGCGGCTGTGGTTTAAAAACCACAATTACAAACGAAAAACACACCGTGCGGAATTTTTTGGCCGTGTTGTTATTGTTTAATAAAATCTCTTGATATTATAAACCTGATTGGCTATGGCAGAAGCCTCTGGCAGAAGTCTCTGGCAGAAGTCTCTGGCAGAAGTCTCTGGCAGAAGTCTCTGGCAGAAGTCTCTGGCAGAAGTCTCTGGCAGAAGTCTCTGGCAGAAGTCTCTGGCAGAAGTCTCTGGCAGAAGTCTCTGGCAGAAGTCTCTGTCAGAAGTCTCTGGCAGAAGTCTCTGGCAGAACCCCCTGTAACCAGCCAATCAGAATTTTTTATTTATAATCGCGTTGCCTGAATTAATTAATAATTATTATCGTATTATCTTAAAAAAGTTGTTACTTGCATATTAATGAATAAAGAGCATCGTCTCTGCATTCTAAAGCAATTTTATAGATTTGCCAACACGGTTAGAATAAGATAGAATTAGATTCAATGTGCACTAGTGCATTAAATCGAAGATTACGGAACGAACTTAATGACTGGAGTAATTCCACGTAAATAACGTCAAATAAGTGTTTGCAAGGATTTGATGCTGTAAATTGTGAAATGACTTTGAATTTGATTTGTGCGATGTGTTGAAAGTAAATTTTTGCAATTTTCGATTAAAATGACATCTTTTAGTAAAATGACATCTTTTTACTTGCCATTTTAGATATTGAAACAGCCTACTTTTTTTTATTCTTCTTAAAAAAGCGTGCAAAATTAGCTATTTATGCAATAAGTTGCCAAATTAACGTGTTTTTCGCACTAGACGTGAAACGTGGACAACAAGAATTATTTCTCATATAGTAAATAGTAGAGAAACAGGAAGCGTGTGTGAGAAACAAATCAAGCAAGGTCAATTTAACAACTATACGAGTACTACGTTTCCTGCAAACGGCAGAAGATTATTTAGCAACGTTTTATTAACTAGCGAAAAGTATTACTAGAAAGTCACAACAAAAGAACACAAAATTGATGAACTTTTTATTTACAAAATTAATTGTTCGTTCGAAGTACAGTCGCGGCCAGAAAATTCCGCACGATTTTTAATCAAGTGGGTAGGTTTTTGAAAAAATTTCTTATAGTGAATCGAACTTTAAAAAACATTCAGAAATTCAGTGGCGTACAATTTATTTTCTAATTATAAAAACATAAAATAAATAAAAAGTTAACAATTTTATTTTAAAGTTTAACATTAATGAAAATTATTAGGTTATTTAATTTAATTAGAAAATGTATATAAATATACGATTTTTCAATTCTCAAATTGGAGTTAATAGTTTACAGTGAAAATTTGAGAATTGAAAAATAACTAATAACTTAACTCCAAAATTCAAAATTGGAGTTAAACTCCGTTTAACTCCAATTTGAGAATTGAAAAATCGTATATTTATATACATTTTCAAAACATTTGTCAGTCAGACTGCTTGTATCAAATTTAATTTATATGCACAATAGAATAACAGCGTAATTTGAACGATGCCTTTATAGGACGAACTCAAATATTTACCAAGTACAATATCTAGTGGGGAAGTATTCGGGGGCGGCTGTGAGTTATGTTCTCAGATTTCACGTCGAAATCAGTGTGGCTCGATAGCCTAACTGGTTAAGGCGCTTGGCTAGAAACCATGAGATCTGGGTTCGATTCCCAGCCGTGCCCGAATATTTTTTCATTAGATTATTGTCATGCATCTATTTATTTGGAGATTGACTTTGAGATTATTTTCACTGTAATTTAATTAGATATAAAAATAACAAAATTGAATCACATTCGAAGACAACAAATAAAATAATTTTTTTTTTAAATTAAAAATTGTGCTTTTTCGCACTGAATTTCGTCAGCTACTCGTTGCAACGACCGCCCTTCATCTAATTTTGCTATTTCAAACCCTTTTTCAGCTTCGGTTAACGTATGATACGGCATATGGAACTTTGTAAAAGTAAGAATAAAACTGACAAATCTGCTAGTTTTTAAATTAAACTGACATATTAGAAATAGAAAAATAGGCGGCTGTGGTTTAAAAACCACAATTACAAACGATAAATACATTCTTATATGAGAAGCCAATCAAAAGTCCAATATTTTCAAATCTGAACCAATCACGTTCGTTATTAAGTGATAAAAACCGCTATCAATAGGTGGAAAAAACGATAAAAACCCGTATTACTATTTAATAGGGGTTGCCATGACAATTATCTAGTATGCTTTGCTATTTTTTGCTATTAATGTCAAATTAATGTTACAAAATTGAAAAATGCAGGCTCAAGAACGTTTCGGTAACTGTTCACTTCTAAATATTGAAGATGCAATTAATAAGACAATTCAAGATGCAATTAATAAGACATTAGCCTCAATCATGTATTTATCTCCCTAAAATACATTCGAGATTCAATTTTCATCAGGATAATTTTATTTTAAATTTACTCAAAATTTGTTGCTATTTGGAAATATCTCTCGCAGAAAAGACATGAGAAAATCGCTCCAGCTGCGCTGTCGCGATTTTCTCATTTCTTTTCTGTTCGAGATATTTCCATAGCAACAAATCTTTCGTATTAAAATAAAATTATCCGGTGAAAATTGAACCTCTTATGTATTTACCCCCGAAAAACACACCGTGCGGAATTTTTTGGCCGTGACTGTACATAATTTGAAGTAACGAAAAATGTCACCCATTTGTCACCCATTGTTTAGCCAATGCTAAAATGTTATATAAAATCAGTTAATCAAATTAAATTTAAATTATTTAAAAAAAAAAGGTGAGCGAGCCAGCTCGAACTCGATTTCGATTTAATAGTTTTTTATTCATTATAAAGTATTACATATTGTGTTTTGTTACAAATTATACATACACTGAAATAAAATTAACACAAACACTTAAAAAAGTAATGGTATATCTAGGCACCTAGCCGTGGCTTTATCCTAGAGTTGAGAGAAATATGGATATTTAGCACGCAGGGTGCTAATTCAAAAACAAAATGAATTTGTACATTTTTAACAGTAATTAAGGTTAAATACATAAATTGGGACTTGGAAACTTCAGGAAAAATGGTTAAAACCTGATTGGGGAAATGGGGTAGGCAAATGCAGTTTGTGGTTGGGCGTTTGTTGGCCAAATTTTAGCATCGATACTGTTATCGAGGCCAGATTTGACCGACAGCGCCATCTCTAGTTAATTTTTGTACTCGCAGGCTGGTTGGTATGGGTATACGCCAGCCTGCTAAAAATATATTGTTTAAAAATACGGGTGGCGCCATCTCCGAGTGAGTGGCGCGTTCGTAGTGGGAGGTGCAACAGCAGTCTGTGACCGGCAAGTAGCAAAGTGCTCGCCTACTCCAGTCAGTTGTAAAAAGTGATTACACTAGCGTGAAGATAGTCGAAATCGACTTCGAAATTCCTGCACGAAGTCAGAAAGGCGAAGTAACCACAATCGAAGGGTTGATCAATCGAAGTGTAGTGGGATTGCAGCAAGACCAACCAGATCGTCGCATTAACCATTCAGAAGCAGCCGCGCAAATCGACGAGTTCATAAAGAAACTGGAAAAAGTAAAATTGGTCGAAACACCGTTTACTTTAATTCTCGAAGACATTTCCGGCAATATTTTCATAGAAAATCCAAAAGCGCCGCAAGTAGACCCCCAATGCACTGAGCAATACTTTGTGCGAACACTCGAGCAAGACCACGATCTTGGCATATTCACGCATTCGGAAGTGTCGGGCGAATCGGGCCTTCTGCACGCAATCAAAGAGGACGAATTCACCCTAGACGACTTACAAAGTGAAGTGTTGCAGTTTCCGACGAATTGTCCAAATTGCAGTGCGCCATGTAAAACTAACATGAAAGTGACAAACATCCCGCATTTCAAAGAAGTAGTGATTATGGCTACGAATTGCGAAGCATGCGGTCATCGAACCAACGAAGTGAAATCCGGCAGTGGAATTGAAGCAAAGGGCCTGAGAATCGAAGTCGATATCAAATCGAGGGACGACTTTTCAAGGGATGTCTTGAAATCCGATACGTGCAAGGTGCTAATACCTGAACTCGCATTGGAAGGGGGATCGCATGCACTTTGCGGCCGGTTTACGACAGTTGAAGGTGTGATTGTGGCGATGAGGGAGCAATTGATCGATCCGAAAAGCTCGCATATGTTCCGTGATTCGCAGGACGAGGAGTCCAAGTTGCGATTTAAGGAGTTTATGGATAAATTTGCTGCTATTTTGGATGGGAAGTTGCCGGTCACTTTAGTGTTGGATGATCCCGCGGGGAATAGTTACGTGCAAAGTCTGGCGGATGATGGCGAGTTGGATGACAATCTTAGGATTGTGCAGTATGAGCGGACATTTGAGCAGCAGGAAGAGCTGGGATTAAACGATATGGTTACGGAAAATTACGAAAAATAATGAGTTCTTATTGTTGTATATTTTCTAGTGTAATTAACAAATAAATTGATTTTGAAACATGTTAAACAAGAATATTTTTTATTAAATCGGAATTAGTGACAGCTGTCAAAAAAAAAATGACAGCTGTCAAAAAAAATAGATGACTCAAAATGCAAATTATCAACTAAAGATGGCCTTTATCAATAAACGAGAGAAGTTCCGCGAAAAATCTATTTCCAGATATTTTTTTTATAATAAGCGTTTATTTTCTAATTGTAGTTAAACAAAATTCTTATCTACGCGTAATGCAATATTTAATATATTAAGATAAGATAATTGTGTATGTAGTTTTTTTATGGATTGCTATAGTAAAGTTTCAGTTCTCGGGAATCACGGAAATGAATAAATAAATGTTTGCTAGACGAAGACTGAGTGTGCCGTCGAATGCGGGCGAAAGGTATTCGAGTAGACGAAATCGAAGGGGTGTTTTTGATCGCTTCAGATCAACAAGTTTGGGTGCTTTAAATACGGTCGTGATCGAGGACGAACATGATGATTGTCTGATGGTAAGATAATATTTGTCACAACAATGCAATAAATGTAATTATTTGTATTATTATTGGAAATTTAGCTCGCATTAGGGAGGACAGACCGTTTTTTCTGTCCCCGATAGTACATACATTTTTCTGATTGGCGTATTTCAGTCACATGATAAAATTTATAAAAAAGTTAAAACATATAATATCAGTAAATTAAATTAATTTTAAATACAAGGCCATAAATAATTATAAAAATTATATAAAGCCAAATCATTCAAATTCTTCCAAATACTGTCCGTTCGGATAATTCGAACTAATGCAAGTGTATGTAAACTGACCAGTATAACGAATAGACATGACATGACATTCTTGCGTAAAAAAAAAATATGTCAGTTTCAAGTTGGTGTTAAGTCTTGTGTGATTCGGTAATATGAAAATAGTTTCCGTGGCTGTGAAGAAATTTGTGTGTTTGTAGATGTATTCGAGAAATTGAACCCTTTTTAAAATAACCAACAGACTTTTATCTTATTCATGGCATCAGATAATATATTCGGTTACATTCCTGAAGTTGGAATCGATGGATTTGTAAGTTGATGATTCCATTTAATTATCTCTATAAATGTCGCCTCAATTTGTGCTAATAAGTTGCTTCGCTTTACGATCGAACTCGTCAAGAAATGTCGACGCTTTTACGAGCAATTCGTGCCGAATTGCGACTCGATTTGCCTTTTTTATTATCACTTGTCAATCAGTATTTTTGTTGTCAATTGCCAATGGGATTTGCGAATCGCACTAATCATATTTTTCGTTTTTTTCTAGACCGACGAACCTACGAGTCAAGTACGACTGAAAATCTTTCGTGGAAAGAATCTTATGAAAAAGGATATTTTTGGAGCAAGGTAGCAACATTATGATTTTTTTACGATTTGGATGAGTTTTTTACGTTTATTTGTTTTTTTCAGTGATCCCTATGTGAAAGTAGACCTTTGCACATTAAATGGTGCCATCACCATCGACTCGGTTCTCACGAAAACGAAGAAAAAGGTAAATAACGTATAAGGACGATGCGATTTTTTAGGGAAACTAGGCAACCAGTTATACATAATTTTATATATTTTTCAAAAAACTACGGAAATCTAATTGTGGTATTGTAGTGCTAGACGTTCTGTAATACCACAATGAAAATACAGTAAATTTAGCGACACTAATATATTTATTTTATTATTTGTTTAAATACAGGGTGTCCCTGAACGGTGTTAAATACCTAAATTATCAAACTTGTATAAGATCCGGCTATTTTTTGTAAAATCTGCAAAAAGTTGGAATTTAATAAATTGTCTTAATCGATAATAAATGTTGATAATAACAATTTTTGTTGTTAAAAACTTCTAAATTGACTAATTAACTTAAATCGTTAGCAATACAATCGATAAATATATAAATAAATTAAATGAAACTAATATTTAAACAATTGATTATATTTATTCAATGCCACGCTAGTGCTTTAGTTACAATAAATAACAATTGCGATTTGTTATGTAATTAATAATACACAATTTTTACGATCAATTTTAATACTTTGCAGACTTTAAATCCAGAATGGAACGCCGAATTCATATTTCGTGTAAAACCCACCGAACACAAGCTAGTTTTGCAAGTATTTTATGAAAACCGTCTAACTCGCGATGATTTTCTTGGAATGATTGAATTGCAATTGATCAACTTGCCGAAAGAACAAGAAGGCAGACAAATACCTTACGTGAAGTATTTACTATTACCCAGAAGGTGAGGTACAACGATATATCCGATTCGTTTTAATGATTCTCTACATTTAAGTTGTTTTAATCTTTGTTATGATTACAGCTTCTGCTTTTTTCATTCTATTTTAAATAATATTTCGTTATAGGTGAACAATTATTATTACGATCTATTTGAAGGGAAGCAATTCCTTAGCTAGTTTTTTGCTGCCTAGTAAAGCGATTAAATTTTGCAATATTGCAGGATATGAAAATATTGACAATTAGTTTGGAAATTTGAGCCAAAAAAAAATCAATTAAATATTTAATTAAAAATATTTTTATCGTCAAATGTCCAAACTAGTTGCACATTAATAATAGTATAGAAAAACATTTCTTTTGTACATAAATTTATTTTATCTGGTTCTTTAACGCTTGATGTTGCATGCTGGTCTCTCAATTCAATCTCTGTCGTACATCTGAATTTGTCTCAACGTAGCGATTTTAGTGCCCGTTCAAGAGTACGTGGTCACCTCGAAATCTATCATGCATTTCTGCACGATAGTTCAATAACAAAATTGAATCACATTCGAAGACAACAAATAAAATAATTTTTTTTTAAATTAAAAATTGTGCTTTTTCGCACTGAATTTCGTCAGCTACTCGTTGCAACGACCGCCCTTCATCTAATTTTGCTATTTCAAACCCCTTTTCAGCTTCGGTTAACGTATGATACGGCATATGGAACTTTGTAAAAGTAAGAATAAAACTGACAAATCTGCTAGTTTTTAAATTAAACTGACATATTAGAAATAGAAAAATAGGCGGCTGTGGTTTAAAAACCACAATTACAAACGAAAAACACACCGTGCGGAATTTTTTGGCCGTGACTGTACATAATTTGAAGTAACGAAAAATGTCACCCATTTGTCACCCATTGTTTAGCCAATGCTAAAATGTTATATAAAATCAGTTAATCAAATTAAATTTAAATTATTTAAAAAAAAAGGTGAGCGAGCCAGCTCGAACTCGATTTCGATTTAATAGTTTTTTATTCATTATAAAGTATTACATATTGTGTTTTGTTACAAATTATACATACACTGAAATAAAATTAACACAAACACTTAAAAAAGTAATGGTATATCTAGGCACCTAGCCGTGGCTTTATCCTAGAGTTGAGAGAAATATGGATATTTAGCACGCAGGGTGCTAATTCAAAAACAAAATGAATTTGTACATTTTTAACAGTAATTAAGGTTAAATACATAAATTGGGACTTGGAAACTTCATGAAAAATGGTTAAAACCTGATTGGGGAAATGGGGTAGGCAAATGCAGTTTGTGGTTGGGCGTTTGTTGGCCAAATTTTAGCATCGATACTGTTATCGAGGCCAGATTTGACCGACAGCGCCATCTCTAGTTAATTTTTGTACTCGCAGGCTGGTTGGTATGGGTATACGCCAGCCTGCTAAAAATATATTGTTTAAAAATACGGGTGGCGCCATCTCCGAGTGAGTGGCGCGTTCGTAGTGGGAGGTGCAACAGCAGTCTGTGACCGGCAAGTAGCAAAGTGCTCGCCTACTCCAGTCAGTTGTAAAAAGTGATTACACTAGCGTGAAGATAGTCGAAATCGACTTCGAAATTCCTGCACGAAGTCAGAAAGGCGAAGTAACCACAATCGAAGGGTTGATCAATCGAAGTGTAGTGGGATTGCAGCAAGACCAACCAGATCGTCGCATTAACCATTCAGAAGCAGCCGCGCAAATCGACGAGTTCATAAAGAAACTGGAAAAAGTAAAATTGGTCGAAACACCGTTTACTTTAATTCTCGAAGACATTTCCGGCAATATTTTCATAGAAAATCCAAAAGCGCCGCAAGTAGACCCCCAATGCACTGAGCAATACTTTGTGCGAACACTCGAGCAAGACCACGATCTTGGCATATTCACGCATTCGGAAGTGTCGGGCGAATCGGGCCTTCTGCACGCAATCAAAGAGGACGAATTCACCCTAGACGACTTACAAAGTGAAGTGTTGCAGTTTCCGACGAATTGTCCAAATTGCAGTGCGCCATGTAAAACTAACATGAAAGTGACAAACATCCCGCATTTCAAAGAAGTAGTGATTATGGCTACGAATTGCGAAGCATGCGGTCATCGAACCAACGAAGTGAAATCCGGCAGTGGAATTGAAGCAAAGGGCCTGAGAATCGAAGTCGATATCAAATCGAGGGACGACTTTTCAAGGGATGTCTTGAAATCCGATACGTGCAAGGTGCTAATACCTGAACTCGCATTGGAAGGGGGATCGCATGCACTTTGCGGCCGGTTTACGACAGTTGAAGGTGTGATTGTGGCGATGAGGGAGCAATTGATCGATCCGAAAAGCTCGCATATGTTCCGTGATTCGCAGGACGAGGAGTCCAAGTTGCGATTTAAGGAGTTTATGGATAAATTTGCTGCTATTTTGGATGGGAAGTTGCCGGTCACTTTAGTGTTGGATGATCCCGCGGGGAATAGTTACGTGCAAAGTCTGGCGGATGATGGCGAGTTGGATGACAATCTTAGGATTGTGCAGTATGAGCGGACATTTGAGCAGCAGGAAGAGCTGGGATTAAACGATATGGTTACGGAAAATTACGAAAAATAATGAGTTCTTATTGTTGTATATTTTCTAGTGTAATTAACAAATAAATTGATTTTGAAACATGTTAAACAAGAATATTTTTTATTAAATCGGAATTAGTGACAGCTGTCAAAAAAAAAATGACAGCTGTCAAAAAAAATAGATGACTCAAAATGCAAATTATCAACTAAAGATGGCCTTTATCAATAAACGAGAGAAGTTCCGCGAAAAATCTATTTCCAGATATTTTTTTTATAATAAGCGTTTATTTTCTAATTGTAGTTAAACAAAATTCTTATCTACGCGTAATGCAATATTTAATATATTAAGATAAGATAATTGTGTATGTAGTTTTTTTATGGATTGCTATAGTAAAGTTTCAGTTCTCGGGAATCACGGAAATGAATAAATAAATGTTTGCTAGACGAAGACTGAGTGTGCCGTCGAATGCGGGCGAAAGGTATTCGAGTAGACGAAATCGAAGGGGTGTTTTTGATCGCTTCAGATCAACAAGTTTGGGTGCTTTAAATACGGTCGTGATCGAGGACGAACATGATGATTGTCTGATGGTAAGATAATATTTGTCACAACAATGCAATAAATGTAATTATTTGTATTATTATTGGAAATTTAGCTCGCATTAGGGAGGACAGACCGTTTTTTCTGTCCCCGATAGTACATACATTTTTCTGATTGGCGTATTTCAGTCACATGATAAAATTTATAAAAAAGTTAAAACATATAATATCAGTAAATTAAATTAATTTTAAATACAAGGCCATAAATAATTATAAAAATTATATAAAGCCAAATCATTCAAATTCTTCCAAATACTGTCCGTTCGGATAATTCGAACTAATGCAAGTGTATGTAAACTGACCAGTATAACGAATAGACATGACATGACATTCTTGCGTAAAAAAAAAATATGTCAGTTTCAAGTTGGTGTTAAGTCTTGTGTGATTCGGTAATATGAAAATAGTTTCCGTGGCTGTGAAGAAATTTGTGTGTTTGTAGATGTATTCGAGAAATTGAACCCTTTTTAAAATAACCAACAGACTTTTATCTTATTAATGGCATCAGATAATATATTCGGTTACATTCCTGAAGTTGGAATCGATGGATTTGTAAGTTGATGATTCCATTTAATTATCTCTATAAATGTCGCCTCAATTTGTGCTAATAAGTTGCTTCGCTTTACGATCGAACTCGTCAAGAAATGTCGACGCTTTTACGAGCAATTCGTGCCGAATTGCGACTCGATTTGCCTTTTTTATTATCACTTGTCAATCAGTATTTTTGTTGTCAATTGCCAATGGGATTTGCGAATCGCACTAATCATATTTTTCGTTTTTTTCTAGACCGACGAACCTACGAGTCAAGTACGACTGAAAATCTTTCGTGGAAAGAATCTTATGAAAAAGGATATTTTTGGAGCAAGGTAGCAACATTATGATTTTTTTACGATTTGGATGAGTTTTTTACGTTTATTTGTTTTTTTCAGTGATCCCTATGTGAAAGTAGACCTTTGCACATTAAATGGTGCCATCACCATCGACTCGGTTCTCACGAAAACGAAGAAAAAGGTAAATAACGTATAAGGACGATGCGATTTTTTAGGGAAACTAGGCAACCAGTTATACATAATTTTATATATTTTTCAAAAAACTACGGAAATCTAATTGTGGTATTGTAGTGCTAGACGTTCTGTAATACCACAATGAAAATACAGTAAATTTAGCGACACTAATATATTTATTTTATTATTTGTTTAAATACAGGGTGTCCCTGAACGGTGTTAAATACCTAAATTATCAAACTTGTATAAGATCCGGCTATTTTTTGTAAAATCTGCAAAAAGTTGGAATTTAATAAATTGTCTTAATCGATAATAAATGTTGATAATAACAATTTTTGTTGTTAAAAACTTCTAAATTGACTAATTAACTTAAATCGTTAGCAATACAATCGATAAATATATAAATAAATTAAATGAAACTAATATTTAAACAATTGATTATATTTATTCAATGCCACGCTAGTGCTTTAGTTACAATAAATAACAATTGCGATTTGTTATGTAATTAATAATACACAATTTTTACGATCAATTTTAATACTTTGCAGACTTTAAATCCAGAATGGAACGCCGAATTCATATTTCGTGTAAAACCCACCGAACACAAGCTAGTTTTGCAAGTATTTTATGAAAACCGTCTAACTCGCGATGATTTTCTTGGAATGATTGAATTGCAATTGATCAACTTGCCGAAAGAACAAGAAGGCAGACAAATACCTTACGTGAAGTATTTACTATTACCCAGAAGGTGAGGTACAACGATATATCCGATTCGTTTTAATGATTCTCTACATTTAAGTTGTTTTAATCTTTGTTATGATTACAGCTTCTGCTTTTTTCATTCTATTTTAAATAATATTTCGTTATAGGTGAACAATTATTATTACGATCTATTTGAAGGGAAGCAATTCCTTAGCTAGTTTTTTGCTGCCTAGTAAAGCGATTAAATTTTGCAATATTGCAGGATATGAAAATATTGACAATTAGTTTGGAAATTTGAGCCAAAAAAAAATCAATTAAATATTTAATTAAAAATATTTTTATCGTCAAATGTCCAAACTAGTTGCACATTAATAATAGTATAGAAAAACATTTCTTTTGTACATAAATTTATTTTATCTGGTTCTTTAACGCTTGATGTTGCATGCTGGTCTCTCAATTCAATCTCTGTCGTACATCTGAATTTGTCTCAACGTAGCGATTTTAGTGCCCGTTCAAGAGTACGTGGTCACCTCGAAATCTATCATGCATTTCTGCACGATAGTTCAATAACAAAATTGAATCACATTCGAAGACAACAAATAAAATAATTTTTTTTTAAATTAAAAATTGTGCTTTTTCGCACTGAATTTCGTCAGCTACTCGTTGCAACGACCGCCCTTCATCTAATTTTGCTATTTCAAACCCCTTTTCAGCTTCGGTTAACGTATGATACGGCATATGGAACTTTGTAAAAGTAAGAATAAAACTGACAAATCTGCTAGTTTTTAAATTAAACTGACATATTAGAAATAGAAAAATAGGCGGCTGTGGTTTAAAAACCACAATTACAAACGAAAAACACACCGTGCGGAATTTTTTGGCCGTGACTGTACATAATTTGAAGTAACGAAAAATGTCACCCATTTGTCACCCATTGTTTAGCCAATGCTAAAATGTTATATAAAATCAGTTAATCAAATTAAATTTAAATTATTTAAAAAAAAAAGGTGAGCGAGCCAGCTCGAACTCGATTTCGATTTAATAGTTTTTTATTCATTATAAAGTATTACATATTGTGTTTTGTTACAAATTATACATACACTGAAATAAAATTAACACAAACACTTAAAAAAGTAATGGTATATCTAGGCACCTAGCCGTGGCTTTATCCTAGAGTTGAGAGAAATATGGATATTTAGCACGCAGGGTGCTAATTCAAAAACAAAATGAATTTGTACATTTTTAACAGTAATTAAGGTTAAATACATAAATTGGGACTTGGAAACTTCAGGAAAAATGGTTAAAACCTGATTGGGGAAATGGGGTAGGCAAATGCAGTTTGTGGTTGGGCGTTTGTTGGCCAAATTTTAGCATCGATACTGTTATCGAGGCCAGATTTGACCGACAGCGCCATCTCTAGTTAATTTTTGTACTCGCAGGCTGGTTGGTATGGGTATACGCCAGCCTGCTAAAAATATATTGTTTAAAAATACGGGTGGCGCCATCTCCGAGTGAGTGGCGCGTTCGTAGTGGGAGGTGCAACAGCAGTCTGTGACCGGCAAGTAGCAAAGTGCTCGCCTACTCCAGTCAGTTGTAAAAAGTGATTACACTAGCGTGAAGATAGTCGAAATCGACTTCGAAATTCCTGCACGAAGTCAGAAAGGCGAAGTAACCACAATCGAAGGGTTGATCAATCGAAGTGTAGTGGGATTGCAGCAAGACCAACCAGATCGTCGCATTAACCATTCAGAAGCAGCCGCGCAAATCGACGAGTTCATAAAGAAACTGGAAAAAGTAAAATTGGTCGAAACACCGTTTACTTTAATTCTCGAAGACATTTCCGGCAATATTTTCATAGAAAATCCAAAAGCGCCGCAAGTAGACCCCCAATGCACTGAGCAATACTTTGTGCGAACACTCGAGCAAGACCACGATCTTGGCATATTCACGCATTCGGAAGTGTCGGGCGAATCGGGCCTTCTGCACGCAATCAAAGAGGACGAATTCACCCTAGACGACTTACAAAGTGAAGTGTTGCAGTTTCCGACGAATTGTCCAAATTGCAGTGCGCCATGTAAAACTAACATGAAAGTGACAAACATCCCGCATTTCAAAGAAGTAGTGATTATGGCTACGAATTGCGAAGCATGCGGTCATCGAACCAACGAAGTGAAATCCGGCAGTGGAATTGAAGCAAAGGGCCTGAGAATCGAAGTCGATATCAAATCGAGGGACGACTTTTCAAGGGATGTCTTGAAATCCGATACGTGCAAGGTGCTAATACCTGAACTCGCATTGGAAGGGGGATCGCATGCACTTTGCGGCCGGTTTACGACAGTTGAAGGTGTGATTGTGGCGATGAGGGAGCAATTGATCGATCCGAAAAGCTCGCATATGTTCCGTGATTCGCAGGACGAGGAGTCCAAGTTGCGATTTAAGGAGTTTATGGATAAATTTGCTGCTATTTTGGATGGGAAGTTGCCGGTCACTTTAGTGTTGGATGATCCCGCGGGGAATAGTTACGTGCAAAGTCTGGCGGATGATGGCGAGTTGGATGACAATCTTAGGATTGTGCAGTATGAGCGGACATTTGAGCAGCAGGAAGAGCTGGGATTAAACGATATGGTTACGGAAAATTACGAAAAATAATGAGTTCTTATTGTTGTATATTTTCTAGTGTAATTAACAAATAAATTGATTTTGAAACATGTTAAACAAGAATATTTTTTATTAAATCGGAATTAGTGACAGCTGTCAAAAAAAAATGACAGCTGTCAAAAAAAATAGATGACTCAAAATGCAAATTATCAACTAAAGATGGCCTTTATCAATAAACGAGAGAAGTTCCGCGAAAAATCTATTTCCAGATATTTTTTTTATAATAAGCGTTTATTTTCTAATTGTAGTTAAACAAAATTCTTATCTACGCGTAATGCAATATTTAATATATTAAGATAAGATAATTGTGTATGTAGTTTTTTTATGGATTGCTATAGTAAAGTTTCAGTTCTCGGGAATCACGGAAATGAATAAATAAATGTTTGCTAGACGAAGACTGAGTGTGCCGTCGAATGCGGGCGAAAGGTATTCGAGTAGACGAAATCGAAGGGGTGTTTTTGATCGCTTCAGATCAACAAGTTTGGGTGCTTTAAATACGGTCGTGATCGAGGACGAACATGATGATTGTCTGATGGTAAGATAATATTTGTCACAACAATGCAATAAATGTAATTATTTGTATTATTATTGGAAATTTAGCTCGCATTAGGGAGGACAGACCGTTTTTTCTGTCCCCGATAGTACATACATTTTTCTGATTGGCGTATTTCAGTCACATGATAAAATTTATAAAAAAGTTAAAACATATAATATCAGTAAATTAAATTAATTTTAAATACAAGGCCATAAATAATTATAAAAATTATATAAAGCCAAATCATTCAAATTCTTCCAAATACTGTCCGTTCGGATAATTCGAACTAATGCAAGTGTATGTAAACTGACCAGTATAACGAATAGACATGACATGACATTCTTGCGTAAAAAAAAAATATGTCAGTTTCAAGTTGGTGTTAAGTCTTGTGTGATTCGGTAATATGAAAATAGTTTCCGTGGCTGTGAAGAAATTTGTGTGTTTGTAGATGTATTCGAGAAATTGAACCCTTTTTAAAATAACCAACAGACTTTTATCTTATTCATGGCATCAGATAATATATTCGGTTACATTCCTGAAGTTGGAATCGATGGATTTGTAAGTTGATGATTCCATTTAATTATCTCTATAAATGTCGCCTCAATTTGTGCTAATAAGTTGCTTCGCTTTACGATCGAACTCGTCAAGAAATGTCGACGCTTTTACGAGCAATTCGTGCCGAATTGCGACTCGATTTGCCTTTTTTATTATCACTTGTCAATCAGTATTTTTGTTGTCAATTGCCAATGGGATTTGCGAATCGCACTAATCATATTTTTCGTTTTTTTCTAGACCGACGAACCTACGAGTCAAGTACGACTGAAAATCTTTCGTGGAAAGAATCTTATGAAAAAGGATATTTTTGGAGCAAGGTAGCAACATTTTGATTTTTTTACGATTTGGATGAGTTTTTTACGTTTATTTGTTTTTTTCAGTGATCCCTATGTGAAAGTAGACCTTTGCACATTAAATGGTGCCATCACCATCGACTCGGTTCTCACGAAAACGAAGAAAAAGGTAAATAACGTATAAGGACGATGCGATTTTTTAGGGAAACTAGGCAACCAGTTATACATAATTTTATATATTTTTCAAAAAACTACGGAAATCTAATTGTGGTATTGTAGTGCTAGACGTTCTGTAATACCACAATGAAAATACAGTAAATTTAGCGACACTAATATATTTATTTTATTATTTGTTTAAATACAGGGTGTCCCTGAACGGTGTTAAATACCTAAATTATCAAACTTGTATAAGATCCGGCTATTTTTTGTAAAATCTGCAAAAAGTTGGAATTTAATAAATTGTCTTAATCGATAATAAATGTTGATAATAACAATTTTTGTTGTTAAAAACTTCTAAATTGACTAATTAACTTAAATCGTTAGCAATACAATCGATAAATATATAAATAAATTAAATGAAACTAATATTTAAACAATTGATTATATTTATTCAATGCCACGCTAGTGCTTTAGTTACAATAAATAACAATTGCGATTTGTTATGTAATTAATAATACACAATTTTTACGATCAATTTTAATACTTTGCAGACTTTAAATCCAGAATGGAACGCCGAATTCATATTTCGTGTAAAACCCACCGAACACAAGCTAGTTTTGCAAGTATTTGATGAAAACCGTCTAACTCGCGATGATTTTCTTGGAATGATTGAATTGCAATTGATCAACTTGCCGAAAGAACAAGAAGGCAGACAAATACCTTACGTGAAGTATTTACTATTACCCAGAAGGTGAGGTACAACGATATATCCGATTCGTTTTAATGATTCTCTACATTTAAGTTGTTTTAATCTTTGTTATGATTACAGCTTCTGCTTTTTTCATTCTATTTTAAATAATATTTCGTTATAGGTGAACAATTATTATTACGATCTATTTGAAGGGAAGCAATTCCTTAGCTAGTTTTTTGCTGCCTAGTAAAGCGATTAAATTTTGCAATATTGCAGGATATGAAAATATTGACAATTAGTTTGGAAATTTGAGCCAAAAAAAAATCAATTAAATATTTAATTAAAAATATTTTTATCGTCAAATGTCCAAACTAGTTGCACATTAATAATAGTATAGAAAAACATTTCTTTTGTACATAAATTTATTTTATCTGGTTCTTTAACGCTTGATGTTGCATGCTGGTCTCTCAATTCAATCTCTGTCGTACATCTGAATTTGTCTCAACGTAGCGATTTTAGTGCCCGTTCAAGAGTACGTGGTCACCTCGAAATCTATCATGCATTTCTGCACGATAGTTCAATAACAAAATTGAATCACATTCGAAGACAACAAATAAAATAATTTTTTTTTAAATTAAAAATTGTGCTTTTTCGCACTGAATTTCGTCAGCTACTCGTTGCAACGACCGCCCTTCATCTAATTTTGCTATTTCAAACCCCTTTTCAGCTTCGGTTAACGTATGATACGGCATATGGAACTTTGTAAAAGTAAGAATAAAACTGACAAATCTGCTAGTTTTTAAATTAAACTGACATATTAGAAATAGAAAAATAGGCGGCTGTGGTTTAAAAACCACAATTACAAACGAAAAACACACCGTGCGGAATTTTTTGGCCGTGACTGTACATAATTTGAAGTAACGAAAAATGTCACCCATTTGTCACCCATTGTTTAGCCAATGCTAAAATGTTATATAAAATCAGTTAATCAAATTAAATTTAAATTATTTAAAAAAAAAAGGTGAGCGAGCCAGCTCGAACTCGATTTCGATTTAATAGTTTTTTATTCATTATAAAGTATTACATATTGTGTTTTGTTACAAATTATACATACACTGAAATAAAATTAACACAAACACTTAAAAAAGTAATGGTATATCTAGGCACCTAGCCGTGGCTTTATCCTAGAGTTGAGAGAAATATGGATATTTAGCACGCAGGGTGCTAATTCAAAAACAAAATGAATTTGTACATTTTTAACAGTAATTAAGGTTAAATACATAAATTGGGACTTGGAAACTTCAGGAAAAATGGTTAAAACCTGATTGGGGAAATGGGGTAGGCAAATGCAGTTTGTGGTTGGGCGTTTGTTGGCCAAATTTTAGCATCGATACTGTTATCGAGGCCAGATTTGACCGACAGCGCCATCTCTAGTTAATTTTTGTACTCGCAGGCTGGTTGGTATGGGTACACGGATAGTAGACTAATACGGTCGATGCGCCCGTCCCCACTACAAACATGGCGGGTTGCTCTGACGTCACAAGAGACCTAGAAGCTATACAGTCTTATGGGAAATTGAATTAAAATTGTTGTTAATTAACTACTTAAAGGGGTTAATGATATTTTTTGTACTAAGTAATGTTTATTTTAATTAATAAATAAAAAACAACAAGAAAATTAGAATAAGTAAGTTGTATTTTTAGTAAAATGAACATTTTAAATGCAGCAAATTTCAGTAATTTTAATACTAAAGAAACATAACAAAAAAAAAATTCAATTAAACAAGTCAGCTACTTGCTTGTCGCATCAATACACAGCATAATGATCCATCAAAAAACATAGTTTACATATAAAAAAATTAATAGTAACAATAAATAAAATAATAACTCGGGTTCGGTTCTATTATTTAATTATATACAACAAATAACTTATTTCAAGAATATTCATCATTTTATTTTTTTTTTAATTATGATAGTTAGAGATACATCTCCAACAAAATTTAAATTATAATCTTCCTTTTTGAAATGTTTGCTACATATGATGCGGCTTGTAGAAGGATTAAAGTTGTCTTGCTTGCAACATAAAATCCATTTTTTCCTCAGTTCGCTATTTTTAGGAAACACATGGAAAGATATTGTTTGTACATTGATGTGTCTATTGTTAGATTTACAACCATTAACAGCGCAAATAGTCATCTGAAAAAATATTAAAATTATTTCCAAACTGATTAACTAGAAAAGAGTTTGCATGTAAACAGATTAATTCCTAGATAGGTAGATATAATTTGATTTTATTAAAAGAGAAGTGCCTGAAAGCTTAAAAGCCACAAACCCAGTGGGTTTACTATTTTAAATAAAAGCAAACTATATTTATTCGTTATTCCAACATTTCAACCTCAAAAGTTTACTACAAAAGTCTCTCGTTTGATCGGAATCTTATGGCTAATATAATATTAAGAAACTTACCTCAATAGATTAATTAAAAACAATTTATTAATATATCACAATGTATTTTTAAAAAAGTTCACAAATATCACAGAAACGACAAACGAAACAGCTAAAGATATCCAAACGCTAAGTGCAAATAAATGTTTTGGTCTCTTGTGACGTCACACTCCACGGGCAGTAGTAGTGGGGATGCTGGCGCATCGACCGTATTAGTCTACTATAGTCTGTCCGTTTATGATAGGCTATTACGTCATCAATTGTATATGACGCAATCTAAAGGTCTATTCCGATTAACCTGCGGTTCCGAGTCACCAGCGGTTTTTTATGAGTTCGTTTTGAGGGCCCTGCAATTGGCAGGTCTTTGTTTTTGCCAGCAGCCACTCTATTAACACTCGTTAAACTTATTTTAAGTGCATTTGCCACCAAAATTCGCCGAGCAAATTTACAACCATGTTTTTTACTTCACTAGAAAGGCACTTTTGTCCTGGCGAATGTGAACTATACTTTATGCGTGACCAACAAAACGTTGGTAATAAACTAAATGTCACTAAAAATAAAATCTTTCTTGCCCATTTTCTCAGTTAATACCTCATATTATCGCCTAATTTTTATAGCAATATTAATATTATTAATTACTAACGGATTTATGCCTAAAATTAATTGGATTCTGTCGTTTTAATTTTTATTTTAGCGGTTGGTATTAACTACGTCATAACTGCTAAGCAGTGACGTAATAGCCTATCATAAACGGACAGCGTATATCCGTGGTATAGTCTGTCCGTTTATGATAGGCTATTACGTCATCAATTGTATATGACGCAATCTAAAGGTCTATTCCGATTAACCTGCGGTTCCGAGTCACCAGCGGTTTTTTATGAGTTCGTTTTGAGGGCCCTGCAATTGGCAGGTCTTTGTTTTTGCCAGCAGCCACTCTATTAACACTCGTTAAACTTATTTTAAGTGCATTTGCCACCAAAATTCGCCCAGCAAATTTACAACCATGTTTTTCACTTCACTAGAAAGGCACTTTTGTCCTGGCGAATGTGAACTATACTTTATGCACTATACTAAATGTCACTAAAAATAAAATCTTTCTTGCCAATTTTCTCAGTTAATACCTCATATTATCGCCTAATTTTTATAGCAATATTAATATTATTAATTACTAACGGATTTATGCCTAAAATTAATTGGATTCTGTCGTTTTAATTTTTATTTTAGCGGTTGGTATTAACTACGTCATAACTGCTAAGCAGTGACGTAATAGCCTATCATAAACGGACAGCGTATACCCATCAACATAATTTTATTTATTTTTATATTTGATATTATATAAAATATTTTAGTTTAGTGTATTCATTTATGTGTAAATATGTGTTAAAAATGTGTAAAAAATAATAAATATTGTAGCAAAATTATATTGTTTAATTTACCTTTAAAATAATAATAATAAAAAATATTACATTTAAATTTACCGCGCAAAATATATTTAGCATGGCTACAAACCATTCGTCAGCAGATGCCTATAATTCTCGTACTTTTTAAGTCCACAGTTGACTAACCAATCGCGAGATGGCGTTAAAATCGCTTTTAAATCGCCCTAGCCTTTTCTACATAGTGTCCAATCTTCTCTCTCTATTGTCTCTGCGCTGCATGTTGTTGTTAACCGAGTTGTTAACAGTGTTATAGTTTACGTGTTTTATAAATTGCAGGCACTGTTCATTATTCCAATTGCAAGACGAGCAGCTTATTTAATCAATGGTATGTAACATTTATGTCACAACACTTGAATTTGGTAATTTGTATTTAAGTACCAAAAGTGAGGTTAACGAACCAATTGGTTAGCGTTAGAGGTTAGACAAACGATTTACATTTAGTTAGTTAGGCTAACACTTTAGACGTATTTTTAATTTGCGATGTCTGGCACTGTTGCGGTAAGTTATGTCCAACGGAACAATCATAAAATGTAGAATTTATTTGCAACTCTAGGATGAATCGGCTGATATATTGCCAAATATGGAAATCAAAGTGCCTGCATGTATGCAGCGATATATACAACGACTAGTCATTTCGTATTATAAGGAGGGCCTTTTGTGCTCGAAACTTCCCGTTGCGTTTCAGTAAATATTCCAATACTAGCAATCCACTATCCAAACTTATTGTTTAATAATTCTAGGCGAAAATACCGCTTTGATTTAAAATACGAAGTGTGGGGCTTCAAAAATACAGTAGAACTTTGCCAATCATTGCCAAATTTAATACAATGTGTGCCTTGCGGGACCGATTTCAAATTATTCAAACTGGGTCTACCTATAGAATCAACATTGCCTTTACCCAAAGAAATATTCCCGTTTGAAGCATTAATTGCACAAGTATGCTTGCCGCAAGACGTAAAAGAAACAGACGATATCGCTATAGTCGTCGCGGAAATTTACAATCCGTCGATATTTTGGTTCAATTTGTACCAAAACTATGGGATGTTGGATCAACTGATGTGTGACATGCAGTAATTAATTTATAACGCATTTATATTGTTCCAAATTTAAATAATCTGTTTGCAGATTGTTTTATAAAGAACAACACAGCAAATATTTGATTCCCTCGAATCTAATTCAAGCAGGATGGTATTGCGTTAATATTATTTACGATGAATACCAAAGGGCTCTCATTGTAAACACGCATTTTGATGAAGGGAATATTACAGTAATTTACTTACGATTTATTTATTTTGTGATTAATTTGGGTTATTATAGCTGTACTACATTGATTTTGGTACGACTAGCACAGTCGCTATCAACACTGTGTGCTTCCTAACGAAAGAATTTGCTCAACTGCCTGCCCAGGCTTTAAGGGGGCGCATGGCGAATATTTGCCCAGTTAGATACGGATTTCCGTGGCCGATGGAAGCTACGTACAGTTTTGAGAAACTTATTACTAACCGGCGACATTCGGCGAAAATATTTAGAATTGATTTCTCTAAAAATGTAATCATATAGTAGATTATTTATTTTGCTTTATGTTGTTTGAAATTAATTTTAGAGAGAATGCATTGAAATGTATTTGGCTGATATATCCAACATGGGCATCGTTTATTTGAATGAAAAATTGATAGAGGACGGCATCGCGCAATGCACTTTAGAAGTAAGTATTAATTTATTGAATTATGATTCCAATTTAATTAGAATCATAAATCATTAGAATAGAAATTTAATTTTCTAGCGAAACAAAAATGAACAAGCCAATGGAATCTGCGGCGCTTTAGTAACAGATATCCATTTATTCCCCACATTCGCCGAGCTAGAAAATGGACTAGCACCAGACGCGGCCCAAATGAAGCAATTTGACCGCAACGACGTAGCAATCTACTTTGCTATTCCACAATACTTTCAGCAAGAAATGATCTCAGTAGAAGAAATAGACAAACTCGTAAAATTCTACGACGAAGCCCCGAAAGACCAATTTGAGCCGCATCCCTGGGATATCGACGAATTGGAATTCTACAATAACAAACAAGTTGATTTGTCAATTTTTGGGGTCCTGGAGGGCGAAATAAGAGTGTTTAAGATTGAGAGTGAAGAATATACGGATTTGGAGGAAGTCACCAAACTCATAGATTTAGGACCAAGTGATAATAATATTGAAAGCGACGAATCCTTCGATGCAGCTGCAGCTGATTTCTTGAAGAATGCTGTTAAGACACCAATCAAGACATGCGCCAATTCGTTTTTGTCTGATTATCAAGCTGAGTTCCCGGAAGCGTGTTACGAAGATTGAAGAATGTGAAGAAGAAGAGTAACGGAAGAGTATTACAAAGATTGGGCCTATTATATGTCGAAGGGCAATAATGGAGGAGCCGAAGCCGCCACGGCGTCAATTTCTTCAACTACGTTCCAAACAATTTGTTCCTATATATTTATATTTTATAACAGGTCAGTTGTCTTGTTGACTGTGTCATTTAATTAATTTTATTCAAAGTTTAATAATATATGTTTATTTAACTTAAATAGTTATCACAGGCTTAATTAAATTATACTTAATTATAAAGGGGCATATTCGACGGTCGCTTAGAATGCAATGTCTCTGCAGTGTATCGCACGATTCGAACCACCCCGCCGGCTTGCAACACGCGGTATTCCCCATGCACTGCATCCCCTTCTCGCGATTTGCAATGCGTCTGCAAATTTCCGTTCGCTTCGTTTTGCACGCCGTAAGAAAATGCGTAATTTGGTTTCGCCTAACCCTAATTAATTATTTATGGCCGTTTTGAAGGTGGTACCCCGGGACTGCCACTTTGCGCACTTCTCCACTAGCAGGTCCGCTGAACTTGGAGAAGGAGTAGCTTTTGTCTTCGGCTTCCACTTGCAGCAGAATGCACTGAAAGAGGATTTTAATTAGTCGGGTGATTAAAGAATATTAATTTACTCACAATGCAATTAATGGCGATGAATGAGAGACGTATGTTGGAGCACTGATGGCTCCAATGTTGGGTCGTGAATTTATATAGCACTAGAACTTATGCAAGATATTCACATACATATCTGAAAATAATTAGTAATTAATCGGTTCTATCGGTATTGTTTTGCGTTTTTGCAAAATGCGTTTTAGGAAAAGCTGAAAATGTTATCTAAGCGGTAGTAGAAATCACTAATAGTTTATTTAAATGGCTTCAATGGGTAAATTTAAAGACCGGAAGCCGACGTGGTCAACCATTTCGTTTTATTTGATTATACGTAAAGCTAAATAATGCCAATTATGCGGTTTTTTTTTTATTCTATAAAAAAAAAACCGCATAATTGGCATTATAATTTTGGTTTTTTTTTGTCTGTTTAGGAAAACTTATTTAGCTTCTCACTTATTTGCTCAATTATCTGGTCTAATTATCATCGTGTAATTGAGTGGAATTATTTCGATTAGTTTTTATGCGTTTCATCAATGTTTTTTGCATTTGACCCATTTATTTGAATTAATGAAATTTTGCACGCGTTTGCTCAGCTTCGGAAAATACTTTGTCTACTCGAAGAAATAACTTTATCCATTCACTCGTAGATGGCGCTAAGAACATAAAATTTATGGGTAAAGTTACTGCCTTTCTCGTCCCTTTGAAAAGTAGTTCTAACGCATACATTTGCGCATACAATACAATCTTTTCTTTAAAAGGGGCGCCGTTTGAAAAAATCGCCAACTAGATGTCGCCACATTACAATTTTATTTTATAGTTTTTAGCTAAAACACGTAAAAAGTTATGAATTACAATATATTTTTCAAAAAACAAATGACATCCCAAGCTCATGTTTTATTATTTTTATCAAATTGTGCCTTAGCACAGATAAGTATAACAGATAGGCTGTCCAACGTTAATATTTATTTCGCTACCTATTCAGTTCCTCTCAACCCGCGTGTATTTTATATTGCCTACATCTAGGAGTATGCCTTTTATATTGCCTACATCATAGTTTATTTAATTTTGTTTTGAAAGAAAACTGTAGTCACATTATAATTTAACGGATGGTTTTAGAAACTGTATCTGGACGTAAGGTTGCAACTGTTAAATTGTAACTGTTAAGTTGTCTCGACGTGGGGTTGCAACTGTTGTAATTGTTGGTTGGGTGTGGTTTGGGCCATATGAAGATGATTTCATATTACGTTATTAGAGTATTATATTATTTTGCAACGCCATCTACCATAGGATAGACATGCCATTTTGTACCAGAACAGCGCCCCTCCGTGGCCGGCGTTATACTAAAAAAAGCTGTTAAAGTCTGTCCGTTTATGATAGGCTATTACGTCATCAATTGTATATGACGCAATCTAAAGGTATATTCCGATTAACCGGCGGTACCGAGTCACCAGCGGTTTCTTATGAGTTCGTTTTGAGGCCCATGCAATTGGCAGGTCTTTGTTTTTGGGAGCAGCCACTCTATTAACACTCGTTAAACTTATTTTAAGTGTATTCGCCACCAAAATTTGCCGAGCAAATTTACAACCATGTTTTTCACTTCACTAGAAAGGCACTTTTCTCCTGGCGAATGTGAACTATACTTTATGCGTGACCAACAAAACGTTGGTAATAAACTAAATGTCACTAAAAATAAAATCTTTCTCGCCCATTTTCTCAGTTAATACCTCATATTTATCGCCTAATTTTTATGGCAATATTAATATTATTAATTACTAACGGATTTATGCCTAAAATTAATTGGATTGTGTCATTTTAATTTTTATTTTAGCGGTTGGTATTAACTACGTCATAACTGCTAAGCAGTTAAGCAATCCGCTAAATTTTGACGGAGTGTTAAAATTTGTAATTTTAACTGAAATTGTTATTCTGTATAATATTTTAATTCTCTGAAACTATAACTTTTAATATATTATTTAAAATGACGACTAGATCAAAGCGAATGACAAAGATTCAAAAAGAATTTTTAGTTTCGTTTCTAGAATCACACAAATACTTATTAGAATCTAAAATCAGTGCTAATAATCTAAATATATTTAATGAATCGTGAATTGATTTAACTAAAGCCCTAAATAAGATACCTGGTGGAGCAACAAAAGCCATTTTCCATATAATATAATTATATGGAATATATATAATTTGCATATAAATTCACAAAAAGCACGAGCAGCTAGGCATTATTATCGCAAATTTTATACAAATTATATTATAAATTTATAAACAGCTGTCAGTCAATCAGCTGAGTCAGCCATTTTGAGTCCAAAAATATAGCGTTCTCTGTCTTACTCATTGTCCATACCCACT
>CAUVYR010000125.1:0-10000 GCA_963556235.1 Cryptophagus acutangulus | reverse complement strand
AAAACAAGTATTAACAATTGCAAAAGACAATAATATTAAATTCAATAAAGATAAGTGTAAATTCTGTATCAAAGAGGTAAAATATATGGGACATATCATAAATGAGAGAGGGTTATCAGCTGACAATTCAAAAATTGAAGCAATAAGGGAATTGCAACGACCAGATAGTGTGGTTTCATTACAAAGATTCCTAGGAATGGTCACCTATTTGGGGAAGTTTATTGAAAATTTATCAAGCAGAACATCTTGTCTTAGAGAATTACTTAAAAAAGAAAATAGTTTTAGTTTAAAATAGTTTTATTCATCCTTAATAATCGGCTTTTTGAAGTGTATTATTATAACCTCAAAATTTTTGACAACTGATTTTGTTTTTCAGTGTTGCCAATGTTGTAGCAAGAAAATATTTGAATTTCTATCACGTTTTACGTTTTAAATGCAAGTAAATTAATTTTAAATTAATTAGTAGATAATTTATTTGTCTATAATCTTAAAATCTTTGTAATTTTAATTATATTCGCGTTAGTAAGGAATTTATTAGTCAGTGATGCCAACAATCTAGCAACAAATATTTACCTTAAACGTCACTGTCAAACTCAAAGAGCATCAATGGCTGCTGTATTTGTTTATTTCTACTAATTGTGAATTAACTACATTAAATAATGGGGGACGAAGGCAATTGGCGTACGAAAGCTTTCCGCCAAAGCGTGGTTGCTAAAATGTGAGTAGAACTATTTACTTTTGAAATAAAGGTTAACGTTTGAATTTGCTCGCAGCGATGAAGCTATTAGTCAATCCGGCATGAATACATCGCGAAACAGTATCGAAATGGAGAACCACGTATTCCAGAAGGCGAAAAACAAGGAGGAATATCTGGGTTTCGTCGCTCGGCTTATTTTACACGTCCGCGAAATGAGTAAGTCACTGAATTTGTTGTTTGCATGTTATACTTGGATTTGCTTTAGCGAGAAAACGAGAAAGTGGCGTTATAGTAAACGAACATATATTCAAAGAGGTTAATCAATTAAATTTGTTTGTATTGAGCATGTAGTACAATAAATTGAATTTTCAGATTGATACATTTGTGCTGAGTAGGCCGCCGCCGAAACTTATCAAAAAAACTCCAAGAAAAGATCTTTAACTTTGTATTTGATTGTTTGTTTAAATAAACCGTATTTGTGACTAGATTTGTATTGATTGCGTAGATTCTAAAAAGCCCAACGGGATGGGGGGACCTGGCAACCCGCAAGGGGGCCCCGGTATGCCCGATCCAATAAACGCCTTGCAAAACCTAGCAAGTCAAGGCACGCGCAATCCAATGATCAACATGGGACAGCAACAAATGGGGGGCTCGCAACAAGGCACCGCGACCAACTTACTACAAACGCTCAACCGCCCGCAACCCCTCTTGCTCCCACTACAAGGCCGCCCCAACATCGGCATGCAACCCAACCAGCAAATGGGCAACAGCGGCATGCAAATGCCCAACCAGCAACAAATGAGCAACCCAAATGGGCAACCCGATCCAGAACCAAATGGGCCAACAAATGCAGAACCCGAATCAAATGCAAGGCCAAATGTCGCAAATCCCGAACCAAATGCAACGCAACCCGAACATGGGCAACCAAATGATGGGCGGCATGCCGCAAATGCAAAACCACCCCAACATTATGATCAACCAAATGGGGCAGAACTTCCCGCGCGTGCAAACCCCGTCGCAAATATTCACGCAAAGCCATTCGCCTTCCGCCCAATCGCCTGCGGGGTTGAGCGGGCAGCCGCCAGTGGCTTCGCCCGCTTTAGCGCCATCTCCCGGCTCGTTGGGTATCCTCGGTAGTATAGGGCCGCCTCGATCTGTCGGCATGGCGCCAAGTCCCAGTCCGTTGAACACGCCGGGGCAGCCGAATCAAAGCCCGATGGGCGGCATGCAAGACGAGCAAGCGTATCGCGAGAAAGTGCGACAGTTGAGCAAATATATTGAGCCGTTGCGGAAAATGATGGCGCGCATGGGGAATGACGATGTGGAGAAAATGAGCAAGATGAAGAAGTTGTTGGAGATTTTGTCGAATCCGCAGCAGCGGATGCCGTTGGAGACGTTGATTAAATGCGAGGTGGCGTTGGAGAAGTTGGACTTTAAGCGGGGGGATAGTAGTGTGCCGCTGACGACCACGCATTTGCCGTTTAAAGAGCACCACGTTTTCAATCCGCTACTCGAAGCTGTTAGTAATAATTTGCAGAGCTCGGTGATTAATCATACGTTGCATCGCACGTTTGGGCCGACCCTTGAAGCCCTATTCGGACCCGAAATTAAGTAAGTCCCCCGACTGTCATCCGTTTGAATTGTTGCTAATGTTCTGATTATTGCAGGTTGGTGCCGCCACTGAAACGGATGAAAATCGAGGAGCCCACTAGCGACATCCCCGATGTACTACAAGGCGAAATCGCGCGACTCGATCAGCGCTTCAAAGTGTCGCTCGATTCGAATCAGCAGCCCGGCTCGAAGTCGATTCAACTCACTTGTTGGTTGGACGATAAGAATTTGCCGTGTGTGCCGCCGGTGTCGCTCACGGTGCCCGAGGATTACCCGAAGTCGTCGCCTACTTGTCATATGACGTCGCACGAGTATAATGCCACGCAGTTTTTGTCTGCTGTGCAGACGGCGCTGCTGGCGCGGATCAAGAAGTTGCCGAAACATTTCTCGGTGTCGCAATTGTTGGATACGTGGGAGATGAGTGTGAGACAGGCTTCGGCACCGAAAGCGATTCCGATTAATACGACGACTATTTTGATGGGGCTGTAAATTTAATGTTGGATGTTTTGTACAGGGTGTGCGATGTTGAGATAGTATTTTATTTTACTTACCGAATCTATTGTAGTGTTAATTAAATTTACTTCCATTATAATTTATAAGTTAATAATAAAACAAACATACACATATTATTGTTTATTTATTTATTTCGTCGAAAATCGCAGCATACTAATTTACGACCAATAGAAACGTTGCATTTGAGAATATTACCATGGCAACAACAAAATTTTTCGGAAATTTTATCCTATTACACCAAGCAGTAGAAAATTTCAGCGGAAATTATTATGTCAAAACAAATGTCAATATAAATAATTTAATTAGAACTAAAAAATTAAATAAACTAACAAAATTAATGATTAAAATTAAAAACACAATTGTTTTATTTGGTACGGTATCTTTTTGGTACCGTATTTGTAATATTTGGTACCGTATCTTCCACAGCTTTATCAATTGCATTCAATGACTGTTTTCCGAAGCGCGACATTTTTGACTTTGACAGATTTAGTATTTTGTTTTCAACAATCGTTGCTCATAGATACGCAATTCTATTGCAACTTGATTAAAAAATATCAAAAACTTTTTGAATTCTGATCATTTTTTGTAAGTGTATTGGTGCGATTTTCTTACCGAATCTGCACTCGAGCATGAATTCATATCCTGGAAATTTTTTATCGTGCATTCCAACATCGTAATCGGGCCCTCGTGTTCCACTCGGGCCGATTAATACGTTGTTGAAATGCACTCAAAAAAATTTCCGGATAGAATTCATGCTCTTGTGAGATTACAGGTGAAAATTAATCCTTAAAGTTTAATTATACGTAATTAATAGTACAAGCGGTTTTAAATCAAAAAATATTTGATGCATATTTAAAAGAATTATTTACATAATATGTACTTACAAAATAATATATGTACAAAATCACAAAAAAAAAAAAATAAGTTATTGCCTATTTAAAACAGTAGTTGCGCCATTGTGGCGCTTTACTAAACTAAAACATATAGTATCGATAAAATTACATTGTAGCATTACCTTAGAAGGTAAGTAATAGCTATTTGATTATGAAATTTGAATAATTAACAATTTTTGAATGTAATATATACTATTTTGACTTAAAATTTTGATTTTATGCGAATAAAAATGGCGGACAGAAAGTCCATAGCCGATTGTTCTTGTGACAATAAAGATTTAATATATAAAAAATGGCGTCAAGTATAAATATTAATACTAAGGCTTAACTTAATATTTCCATTCTAAGACAATTATCTTCAAATACATTATAATTTAAATAAAAAGTTATTTGTGAATTTGTTTCGATTGACCATTTGGAAATAAAACCAAAACGTTCATAATTCGCGAGTTTTTGCATCCGTGCATGCGAATTAAAATTTAAAGTATTCGAGTATGTTTGAGATGACCTGATTGAGCTTTTGTACTGTCATTGCTGGAATACAAATTCGCGAGTTTTCGCATCGTTGTATGCGAATTAAAGTATTCGAGTATGTTTGAGATGAAAATTGGCCTTACAATCAGGGAAATATCTCCAAATACATAAAAGCATAATAATTTAAATAAAAAAGTTATTTGGGAATTAGGCCTGATTGAAATTTTAGAGTACTGCTTGAACAAAACAAAACGACTAAATAATTGGATTCGCGAGTTTTCGCATCCGTGCATGCGAATTAAAATTTAAAGTATTGGAGTATGTTTGAGATGAAAATTGGCCTTGCAATCAGGGAAATGTCTCCAAATACATAAAAGCATAATAATTTAAATAAAAAAGTTATTTGTGAATTAGACCTGATTGAGCTTTTGTAGTGCTATTGCTGGAATACAAAAAAACGTTCATAATTCATGAGTAAATAATTAGATTCGCGAGTTTTCGCATCCGTGCATGCGAATTAAAGTATTCGAGTATGTTTGAGATGAAAATTGGCCTTGCAATCAAGGAAATGTCTCCAAATACATGAAAGCATAATAATTTAAATAAAAAAGTTATTTGTGAATTAGACCTGATTGAGCTTTTGTAGTGCCATTGCTGGAATACAAAAAAACGTTCATAATTCATGAGTAAATAATTAGATTCGCGAGTTTTCGCATCCGTGCATGCGAATTAAAGTATTCGAGTATGTTTGAGATGAAAATTAGCCGTGCAATCAGAGAAAATTCGCTACACAATCATTAGATGGTTTGGGACTAAGTAGTGCGCGGTCAACGATCTTAGTCAATTATTCGAATATGTTTAAGTTGAACAATTATGCAAACTCAGCAAAGATCGATGGAAGTGATGGAAGAATGAAATTCTCTATTGAAGTTATTGCAGCATATACAGAAAATATCTAGCCGTGAAAAAGGACAAAAAGTTGGCTTTTACCAAAAGCCAACTAGAACTACTCTACCATTAAAGAAAAATGTGTAAGATTATTCGAATATGTTCGCGATGAACATGTGCTCGAAGCGTTATTCGTGCCGATTCTCGTATTCACTGAACATATCAAATTGAATGTTCTTTGCAAATGTAATATTCGGAATGTTCGAATATGTTTAAGATGATGGTGCAACTTTAGCACGGGTTCAGTTATCCAGCAAACTAATGTGACGATTACTTCCAACTACCCGAAGTATTCGAATATGTTTAAGATTAATGTGTAGTTTTGGTATTCTTCCAGTAAATTCGGGAGCTATGGCCATCTTCTATGAGGTGAGACCGTATGAAATGCCCTACGATCGAATGAAAATATTCCGAGAGTATCTAATACTTCATAAATATGTTTAAAATGAAGTAGAAATAAACACCAAAAAAGAAAATGAAAACAAAACCGATCGAAAAAAAAAGAAGGAGAACGCGCACTGAATCGATTCGACGCAGCACGATATGCTTGAGCTCAATATGCTCAAAGCGCTATTCATTAAAGGCGCGTTCGTATTCACTGAACGTACAAAATATTTAAATAGGATGTATTCGAATATGATTAAGATAATAATAAATATGTATATTCGAATATGTTTGAGAATCGCGTAAAGTTTTAGTATCCTTCCAGCAAATTAAAGGGTCGTTTGCAAATACTTCAGATTAAATAATATTGCAAGTAATGGCACAAATTATCCAGATAAAAATCTGGTTCATACGGGAAATGCGCTCGGTAATACGAAAAGAACGAGTGTACTTGCTTTTGCCAAGTATTCGAATATGTTTAAGATTAATGTGAACTTTTCCAGTAAATTCGGGAGCTATGACAGTCCATCACCCCCATCGAAGTGAAAGCGGACGAAACTTCCAAGTCTGAATGAAAATATTCCGAGGCTATCTCTAATGCTTCATAAATATTCGTAAATATGTTTAAGATAAACTAATACGAAGATCGCAATGCAGATGAAGCGCTATTTGCTGAAGGCGCGTTCGTATTCACGGAACGTATAAAATGTAATTATTTAAATATGTAGTATCCGAATATGATTAAGATGATGACAAAATATCCGCAATTTCCCACATCTGATTCACATTTGGATTTAATGCTATCTAATGTAATAGAATATTTCCGCAGGAGAACGCCATATAGCTAATTTAATTTGAATTGACGTATTATTTTATAAAGACGCGTGGAAATTCACGATAAAGAGAAATCAGGGAAGAGGCCCACTTATTCAAAAAATATCAACTCTCTTACGAAATATTCGAACATGTTTAAGATTAATGTAAAGTTTTAGTACTTTTCCAGCAAATTGAAGTAAAGCACCGAGTCAAGGGAAATTCCTGAGGGAAATGCCTAGTATTCAAATATGTTTGAGATGAAGATTTTGGCATCCTTCCAGTAAATTCTGGACTTCCGACTTCATAAATATTCGTAAATATGTAGGCGACATTAGTGATCTGAATGAAGAAACAGACCCACGAAAATCAAAGCAAATAAAATGTCATTATTTAAATATGATCTACCCAAATATGATTCAGATAATGGGAAAGTATCCGCTATCTTGCAGTTAAATTATACATTTAAATCTATTATCATCTCTTGTAATACAATATCAGCAGCAGAACGCCATATTCCAAATTTGAACAAGTAAGTATTACGGAATATTCAAAAATGTTTAAAATTCACATGAAATGTTGCAACTTAGTGCTTTTAAATGCATTCAAAAGTGTTAGAGAATTAATTAAAATGTTCGAGATAAATAAATATAATTTCAAATACACCCAAAATTGAACTGAGAAAAATATCATTTCATTAGTCAAGAAAGGTGCAAGCATTCGAATATGTTTGAGATTAGATTTAATTTTTGGCGCGGTCGCGGCCATTTAGCATTTGTCGTTTCAATCCAAAGCCATCAAATAACATTGAAAACCATATTCAAGAACAGATAGTCTTGATTGCTAGATACTTATTTCTGTATTTGGAGATACGCTTAGAGAAATTATTAATTAATTATTAATACTCAACTCGCCAAATAGAAATTTGCAAAAACTTCCGTAATTAAGTCAAAATAATATCAAAAAAAAATAAAAACAAATGATTTGTAAATCGCTGTAAATCGCCCCGCTCTGCTAGTCCCTTTAACAACTTAAACTAAGCACCAACCTTTCCCAAAAAATCACATCCGTTGCTGCAGCAGTTCCTCGGGAATGTTGTACAAACTCAATACTGGATAAAATGTGGGCTGCTCAAAACTTTCGGCAACCGACGATGGTGGCGTGACGACGGTCGGTTGCTGCTGTGGCGGCGCCAAAACCGTCCCCGGCGGATTGCGATGCGGCATACCAGTCGGCGGAATATCCTGCCGCGTCCTGCACGTCACACTCGTATTAATCCCATGTCGCCGCTTCATATGTTTGTTATAATTCGGCCAGTTCGTGAAATGATGCTGGCACTCGTTGCAGGAATAAGGCCGTTCCCCAGTATGTTGACGGCGATGCGTCGTCAAAACGCCTTTGAAGCGGAAACATTTCCCGCAAAACTCGCAAGTAAACGGCATCGCGCCCGTATGAATGCGCAAATGCTCCTTCAGGGTGCTGCGCTCGCGGAACTTGCGACCGCACACTTCGCACTGATGCGGCTTATGCCCCGAATGCACGGAGCTATGCTTGCGCAGCCGGATCTGTGTCTTGAACGTCTTGCCGCACACGCTGCACTCGAACGGCCGCACCGCCGTGTGCGTCAATAAATGATTGTCCAAGTTCCCCTTCTGCACGAAGCTCTTTCCACACTGATCGCAAGTGTATTCAAGGATTCCCGTGTGTATTCGCTTATACGCCATCAGATTCGGGCGCGTTCCAAATCGCTTCGGACACAACTCGCATTGGTAGCGGTTCTTCAATTCGGTTGGTAAATGGGAGCGCGCGTGCACAAAAGTGCGGATTGCATGCGAAAACGCTTACCGCAAGTATTGCAGGCGTGCGGCCGCTCGTCGCCGTGCTCGGTCCGATGTTTCTCCTGATCCAGCAGCGATGGGTACCATTTGTAGCACACGTCGCAGCAGAATTGCAGTTTGACGCGATGCATCTTGACGTGGGAGATGAACGTGCTATATTTCGCGTAGACTTTTGGGCAGTCGACGCATACGTAACGCGGCGCCGTTCCATGGATGTTGGCGAAATGCTCGCGAAGATCTTCCGACAGCGCGAACACTTGATTGAAGTTACAATCGCAGCACGTCCACGGGTAGCTTTCCCAGCCCGGGAGTTTCATTTTGGTCGTGATGCTGCCATCGGGTTCGATTTCGAAATCATCGAGCTCGTTCAGGAAGATTGTTTCGGAATTGGTGGGCGGCTTTTTTTTCGTTAGGGGTTTTTTGATCTATAAGGGACAAATTAATAATGGATGAAGCAATATATTAATGAGAAAAGAAAGCGGCATTGAAAATGAGTGAAATGCATGCATTGAAATGGAAAAATGTTCAAGGATGGATGAGATTTTAAACGATTAGTTTGGATGCCATAATGGCCACACCCAAAAAAAAATGGCGTGGTCCACGTGTCAGATTATAAAAAAAAATCGAAAAAGCAAGCAAAATTTCGGGCAAAACGCATTAAAATCAACCGTAAACCATTCCCTCAATCATTTTGATAATAAATAGAGCAATTGCTTACCGGTTTCTGGATAAAACACGAAAATTTGCGGAGCGAAATTGAGGAGCGTCCGTTCACTACGAGCACCTAATGCAAAAGAGCGAAATAGAAACAGAATAGAATGAGCAAACAACTAAATATGGAGACAGAATACTGCATTTTGATTGGTCAAAAAATTTGCACGTGACTTCCGGCCTCCTCGATTTCGCAATTGTTTTCAACTGGCACAATGGGTGCGCCCGAGTTGTACTTGTTGCGATTTTAATACTTTACTACGTTAAATTCATTCGCGACGGTACTTTTAATAATTCTCCGAACGATAATTAACATTGTATTCGATTGTACAACAAAAATTACACACGGCAATCGCCTAATTAAATAATACTTTTACTCCACGATGGCCGTGTCAAACAAAGGGTGTGTCTCGTGCCCGATTATAGAAAAAACCGAAAAAGCATGCAAATTTTTGTTCAATAAAATCAACCGTAAACTATTCCCGCACTCATTTTGATAATAAATAGAGCAATTGCTTACCAGTTTCTGGATAAAACACGTGAATTTGCGGAGCGAAATTGAAGAGCGTCCGTTCAGTACGAGCACCAAACGCAAAAAGAGCGAATTTAAAACAAAATGGAAGCAGGAAAAAATCGACAATCTCCTTGGAGACAGAGTACTGCATTTTGATTGGTCAAAAATTTTACACTTCCGGCCTGCTCGATTTTGCAATCGTTTTCAAGCGGCACAATAGGTGCGGATCAAGTTGCACTGGGTGCGATTTTAATACTTTATTACGTTAAATTCATTCGCGACGATACTTTTAATAATTCTTCGAGCGATAATTAACATTCTATTCGATTGTACGTTCAAAATTACACACGGCAATCGCCTAATTAAATAATACTTTTACTCCACGATGGCCGTGTCAAACAAAGGGTGTGTCTCGTGCCCGATTATAGAAAAAACCGAAAAAGCATGCAAAATTTTGTTCAATAAAATCAACCGTAAACTATTCCCGCACTCATTTTGATAATAAATAGAGCAATTGCTTACCAGTTTCTGGATAAAACACGTGAATTTGCGGAGCGAAATTGAAGAGCGTCCGTTCAGTACGAGCACCAAATGCAAAAAGCAG
>CAUVYR010000124.1:0-18905 GCA_963556235.1 Cryptophagus acutangulus | reverse complement strand
AATTCCTAACTTACCCAACTAATGATTGATTAATTTTTAGTAATAATATTAAAATTACAGATAATTTGACTAATTTGCTTGACTAATTGAAATACTTTGATTAATTTGAAATTTGCTTAATTAGCTTTTAATTTATTTTTCAGAATGTCTCTTGGTCTGTCTACCACTGCTCGTGTGGAGTCGGCGGTTCTCGTGAAGTGTGCCCGATTGTTGGGCGCGATGTCGCCAGCCGAGCTCGTCGAGGCCACGCGCCTCGCCAATGAGTTTTCCGCGGCGTCGGTTCGTGAGGATGCTCTCCCGGCGCTAGTCGCCGAAGCCGATGTTTCGGCTTTGACTGACGATGTTTCGGCGTCGAGCGCGGTTTTGGTCATCCCGACGCCTTCCGTCGCGTCCATCGGTGGTGCTGCCGCTGATCCACCTCCCCGGGTCTATCGGACGGAGCTCGATTGGGTACCGTTTGTTCCGGCGCCTGTCCGTGAGGAGTTGGTGCCTTTGCCGGTGCCGTGCGAGGTTGTGGGGGTCCCGCCGGAGATGCCCGACCATTCCCTTTGTGCTTTCAGCACCGATTCCGTTCCTTTTCGGGTTCGTGCGCGCCTAGACGCGAGGGACGACCCGGACGTCGCCTTTTGTTCCACGTGTGGAAAGGTCGGCATCTTAAGCCGAAATTGCCCGTGTCCGCCGTTGCTCAAGAGGAGTCGGCGTTAACAATGATGTATTGCGATAGCTAATAAAGCATTTATAGAAGTGAGTGTCGTTTAATTTATACTAGCCCTATTTCTCTGGTACCCTAACATACTAACCTAACAATTAATTCACCTTATTAAAACTAATCCTAACAATTAAATAATCCTTATTGAACATAAAGCTGCTAGTACTACTAAAACTAGCCTAACAATTACTAAAACTAACCTAACCATTAAATTCGGGTCATAATTCTAACCTGATTTTCCCTTATTTAACCTAAAACTACCCCTCTTTTCACATCCCCTTACTATTTTAATTTGTCTGCGAGTCCGTCTTTTGTTGATGCCATGTCCCGAATATAAAAATTGCTTATTAGTACCATGATTCTCTATTTACTTTCTGTTATACAATTGAATTTCATTTTCTCTTTTAAAAATCTTTTAAATTCTCTATTCTGCGCGCTTACGGTCGCGTGTAAGGTCCGGTTTCACATCACCCATCTATTACTTATCTGCTTATGTAATAGACCGGTGACGAATACCTTCCCCTAGATTTTGTCCGTCTGACGTGGGCACCCGTTACCCCCTGGGCACCTGCAGAGCAAACGTTGATTGTTTGATTGTTGATTGCATCGTGTGATTGTTGATTGCATGGCAAGACATGTGACAGTGGTTACTAAGTTCTTCCACTGTTGAACCCAGAAATAGTTTCCTTGCACACATTGGTTCATGGATGGAATCGCTTGAAAACCGTGGAAGATAGCAAAGTTTGTAGTGGTATGGGCGACATTGATGTAGAGCCGCCCCAATTATCTAGTTCTTCATCGTAGTCTTCTTCGAATGTGCTCGCCAAAAGGTCTATCTGGGCGAGCAGTTGACAGTCCGTCCTGTCGCTATCGTCTTTGCACTCGGGTAGTTTTAGTGTGTTTCTATATTCTTTCACTTTGGTTAGCCTCTTTGTCACCCAACCTCTCGTGTAGACCAGGGGGATTGTGACCTCGTACCCGATGGTTTGGGATAGTGGCCTCCAGAATGCTCCGGCAGTCACTTCCACTGGATGGTCCTGCCCACCCTGGGTGTTCATAATCATCATACTCCAGAATATTATTATGGGTCCCAGCGGCAACGAGCGGAGGGCAATGGTCATCTTGGCACTTGTAGTTTTCTATGACACCAGTTCGCGACGCGTTATTAAATTTGGTTCGACCTATATGGTTCGATCCTCTAAACAGACTCTCTGTCTTCTGAATCACAATAATTATTGTTACTTTGCAATTTGTGTCAGCTCAGCGTTCGATCGGTCATCCCGTTTGATCACCTTGCTGGCACCGCGGCTCGTGTTGCTTTCCCGTTGTCTTCGATAGCGTGAGATTCATGTAATCGCTGATAAGGCGAATCATTTATTATTTGCATAATGCTAAATAATTCTACAATAATATAAGTCTTGACAATATGTATATATATAAAAAGTGATCAATAATAAAAACCAATTAGAAATGGCATTCGCTCATTTCGCGAAACTAGTTCAGTAACACGAAAAATTGGTAGTGGAAGACTTAAAAAGAGAACTTTCGAAGTGGTTCAAAATGTTGAAGAAAAAATGAACATAAATCCAGGAACTTCTTTGAGAATACTTTTACAACACGCAAATCTTTCGTATGGAACATGCCACACAATTAAAAAAAAAAAACTTAAGTTTATTTCAATATCGGGTAACAGTTTGTCAAGAAATTATTCAACCTCATTGTCACATAAGAGTTGAATTTTGTAAATGGTTTTTGCAAAGACTTGACAATAATCTTCTGGATAAGACTTTCTTTTCCGATGAAGCTTGGTTTTATTTAAGTGGATACGTAAATTCACAAAATATGCGTTCTTGGAGGCAAAAAAATCCGCACGTTTTTGTTGAAAAACCACTCCATCCACAAAAAGTTGGTGTTTGGGTAAGACTTAAGGCCGTCGCCCATTAGACAGAGGCGCGACGCAACGCAGCGCAACGCAACGATAGTCGAAAGTCGCGAGGTAACACTCACTGAACAGAAGCGCGGTTCGACGACGATGATTTGATACGATGATTTGATACCTTACCTGATAAATTCATTTGTTCTCCTATTTCTTTCCAACAATTATCTTTAATAATATTGTTGGAATAATTTCCATGAGACATGTCATATAGTTCTTTGTAGTTACTGACTATAGCAGCACTAATTTTTCTTCTGTTTCACTCATAATGTAATGTACTTAGCGTAATGTTTTTAAATGAGTTGACTTATAAATAATAATACTAAAAAATGTGGTTATAAAAATTATTACTTCGTCATGTTTCGATCACTTTCGATAATTCCCGATTTCATTTTTAGCAAATTTTTCTCTGTTCCTAACGCTCATTGCATGGAAACGAAACGCGGCGCAACGAAAAATATCCTTGGCCGACAATTCCGAAACTGGTGTCGCGTCGCGCCGCGTCTCGTATCTCATTAGTGCGCGTTACTCCATAAGAAACCATGCAAACGATAAAATGAGTTTCGTTGCGTTGCGCTGCGTTGCGTCGCGCCTCTGTCTAATGGGCGACGGCCTTTAGTCGACGAAGGCTTATAGGACCCATATATTTTAATAAAACGGTAACTGCAAAAGTTTATAGGGAGCAAATTCTAAGACCATTTATTGAAGAGCTGGAAGAAAATGAATTTAGGCAAAGGTACTTTCAACAGGATGGGGTTCCTGCTCATACAGCTCAAGCAACATTAAATTTTTTAATGGAATCGTTTGAGGATAGACTTATCAGCTGAAGAACTGTACATGAATGGCCACCAAGGTCATGTGATATAACGCCATATAATTTTTTTGTTTGGCCTTACATTAAAAATTCAATTTATAAAACACCAATACAGGGAATGGACGATTTAGTGGAAAGATTAATCAATAAATGCTACGAAATTAATAACTCACCGGAGTTGTTAAGTAATGTGTTGTATGGAGGGCATGTAGAACCTTATCTATAAATATTGTTTATGTTGCTAATTTAGTTTCAATTTATTTTATATTCTCTGGATTGTCAATTATGACAAAATTAAAAAAACGTATGGATTGTAGTGCTAGGATTTACTATAAACATTAATTTATATTGGTAATTTTAAATTTTGCTTCAACCAGTTTGATTAAAATAGGGTAGCCTACATCACATTTTTCACTTTTTCAGCTCTTCATACACACATTTCAACTTTATCGCTTAGATTTGTTTCAAATTTTGTTCTTAGTTAAAATTTAAAAACCATTTTTAAATAACCCGATCAAACAAAACATGCTTCAAAAATCTAAAAATTTCAGTAAGAAATTTTAATTACTGGAAAAGTACTGTGGAATCTCATTTCCACCGAATTTTTTATTATCTCCAAAAGTACTTTACATATTATTTTCAATTTTTGTACATGTTAATTTGGTTCGTCTGCAAACACAATCCCTCTAAAACAGCTATCGGCGTTAGTGGTAAGTGACGCTATTTAAATGCAATTTCAGTACAAAAAGATGTGATATGAAAAAATCAGACGCCGCACTGCTCGCTGAACTGCTCGTGACACTGCTTGCGGAAATGTGTTATTAAATATTTACGGCACCATTTTAACACCAAAATACATATTTTTATTTTCTACCAAATTTATGCAATATATTCAAATATCCTAAGGACGTCGCAGCATGTGAAATATTAAATCATTTCAGTTTGCTTAACATGTATAAGTTTATTCTTATTTATTTAAAATTTATAAATAACAAAATATGCAAATTTGCATTTCTGTTGCACAATATATTTTTTACATTTAAGAATATACAAGAAACATTTTTAAAGTATGGTGGTAATAATTCATATTCCATGATCGAATTAATTTTTGTTAATTAACTGAATAAGTTTTGTACTATTTATGTTATTTTTAATATTGTCATTAAATTGTGTCAACATTGTGCAGCAAATTTTTATTAATACAGTCGCGAGCAGTTTAGTGAGCAGTTTAGCGAGCAGTGCGGCATCTGATTTTTTCATATTACATCTTTTTGTACTGAAATTACATTTAAATAGCGTTACTTAGCACTAAGGCCGATAAGTGTTTTAGAAGGATATCAGTGTTTTTGTAAGGAAGATAATGATATTGATTTGATGCAATGTTATTTTAAATATTATATGGGATTTTCCAATATTTTCAGATATTTCAATATTCTGAATAAAATTTAATAAAGACCAAACTAATTTAAAAAAAAATCCAAACTTGTAAACATTTGTTGATTTTCGCAAACTTTTACATATTTGGTTGACATCTTTACTTCCAGTAGACTTTTTACATTTTTAGTTAACTTTTGACATTTTTATTTCGCTATGTATTGACATCCTTTGATTATTTTAATCTGATAATTTGCAGTCACGATTAAAATCAATACTATGAACCAAATGTGAATAATATGTAAGCTGTTTTAGTGATTAACAATTAAGGGGGTGATAATAATGCGTAACAATATTGTTGGATCAACTACTTGTAATTTTTGAAAATGTTACCTATACAATTTTTTTTTTAAATAAAATTCGAATAATTTCAGTGGAAAGGAATTGAATTAAATGTCTAACAATATTTTTGAAACATCTATTTATGTTTTTTGATAAAATTACTAGCAGGAGTGAAATTTGAATGAAATCTACGCACTTTGAATCAAATGAGCGCATTAAGAGTTGAATGGTGAATTAAATGTATAAAAATATTTTTAAACAGTTTGTATTTTTTAATAAAGTCACAAGAAACTAAATTTGAATATAATCCAAGCAAATCTAATGGAAAATGTGCATTAAGGCTTGAGGGTGTAAATAAAATATCTAACATTACTTTTAATCTAAATATTTATAAATAAGAATGAAGTTACAACTAGAATTAATATTTTGAATAAAACACAAAAAATGCATGTTTGGTCTCTGACCCCCACCCCTGTGCAAGATTTTTTTAATTTTTTTCTTCAATTATTTCTTAATCAGAATCATTTATACATTTTTGAATCAATACTTTTTTCAGTAGGACTAATATTGCAAAAGTTATGGTTTAAATTGGAAAATAAGGGATGCACACTATTTTTAATTGGATTATTCTTAAATATGTAATGATTGGTTTCGAAATACTTGCGTATTTAGCGAAACGGCCCAAATGCGATCAAATATACATTTATTCACTGTCCGTAAAAATTAACAAAGGATATCAAAACGATTAGAAAAGAAACACGAACTCAATTTACAACAAAGCTTAGATAAAAACTATTAAAAACTATCGTCCCTCTTCTTTCTACGTCAGTGTTGCCATCCTTCTATCAGCTTACATCCTTTTTTAATAGATGACTGTGCCAATATATATATCTAAGAAATTGGGGTGCGTTACAAATATGTTTAAAATGTATTGTCTAAATTTAATATAACGACAATCCACTCAAGAATATCACTCAAACGGTATATGTAAGGGATCAGGGTGTGTGGTAAGGGACAAAAATGGTTTTTAATCACTCTTTATCTAGATATTACTAAAATAACTGTTGGAAAATTGTAGGTAATGTTGCCACATTAAAATTACAAGACCGTCAATTTTTGAGCAATTAATTGCAAGCGCAAACGGTCCACAGCAGCTTATTTTTCATGGATAAAACTTTCACTAGCATTTTCTCCAATGTATCCCTAATATGTATTTATAATTTGGTTCAAATCAAGTCTTACTTCTGACAGGTATTCACGTTACAACTTATGCATTTTTAAAACGACCATTCAACCCTTAATAAAAATTCAATCCTTAAAAAAACTCCAGATTGTTTAAAAGAATTCACCACTTGGAGGTACAAGAAACATAATGTTCAATATTTGGTCAAAATCGGTCTGCAACTTTAGAAGATTAAGTCGATTCACCGATTTTGCAACTTTTGGCATGTTTTTCGCTTATAATACGCAGGTCTTTAAGAATTTTATAATTTTTTTTCTTCGATATCATCTATGGGCAGGTAGAAAAAAAGGACGCAAATTTTGTTTTAATGGGGTCAGTAATTCCGAAATAAAGTGATTTAAAGAAACGAACAGACCGACAGACCGACACACGGATATTAGTGAATATGATTTTCGTAATCTATGTATTCTAAAAAGTAAAGCAAGTGTAGTTTTTCAAGATTACATTACTTTGTCTACGAGTGAAGTAATTGACGACCAGTAAAATGTAATTAAAATTGAAATTTAATCTATTGTCAATAAAACTTGAAACTAATTTTCTTCAATATATTCTAATTAAATATACTGAAATTAGATATTTCCTATTGCTACTGTTAAAATAGACTATATAATATACTTAATAATTAGTTGCAGAAGTTTATTCAAAAGTTTAAAAATTAGAAATTAATTTTTTTGAGGCAAAATGTTAGTAGTCATGGTAATGTTCTACAATTTAAATATGCAACAATTTAAATTTGTTATTTCAACCTTATTTTGATTGTTGCTAGTAGAAGTACAGTGAATGGGTACTCGAATATTGCATTTCTCAAACTCATGCAAAAAACTTTCTCTAAAACTTTCGTTGAGAGCAGTTTTGATATCTAGGAATATAGCAATAATAATTATCAAGAATCACAGCAACAGCTGCCGCGTGGTCGCTCAACATCCCGTATCCGTTAATTATTTTTATGTCGCGCTTTTGAGAACCACTTTGTTTAGAATATATAAATATCGAATTCAAATATCTATTTGTTAATAGTATATCATACTTGAAACTTTCCACTTCCTCACTTTTATTAATATTTCTATAGAGTTTGCAAAATGTCCAGAAATAAAGAGTTGATAATTATAAGTGTCATTTTGGCAATTTTGTTTCCATTTTTAGAGAGTGCAAATGTGAATCTAGGCATTAATAATCGTGCTCAAAATAAATCAAGGTCTGGAATTTGTACCCTTGAGGTACCGTAAGTATTTTTTTATTACTTTAAAACCATAAATATTCAAATGTAAACTTACTAATATTTTTATATGCATTGTTAATTCTTGAAATTATTATATAAAATTTTGTGAATTATAAATTCAAGGTTGTAAGTCAAGTGTGTGTAAGAATAAGATTATGATGTCATCATCTTCAACTTTGTGGTTTCTATGAAAAATATGGATAATAAATATATATTCAAATCGATTAATAATATGTATTATAATACATATTATTATTTTAATTTTTTTCTTAAAATAATATGTATTGTATTATATTCATGTTTTCTTATCACATTAAAATTAAAAATTCATATAAACTTTTTTTGTAATTCATTGCAATTTATATACCTATTCTAGAACCATCGATTTACTAACAGATGAAGATAAACGTTCTGGAATACCTCGGGGAAACGGCGTAAGATATACTTACCTAATAATTATTCGTTAAGAAATAAAAATAAAATCATGCAAAATTGTTTGGTCCAACCAAGGTAATTGAATAAATTTGAAACAAGAAAATATAGATAGATAGATAGTTAGATAGATAGATATAGATAGATAGATAGATAGATAGATAGATAGATAGATAGATAGATAGATAGATAGATAGATAGATAGATAGATAGATAGATAGATAGATAGATAGATTAGATAGATAGATAGATAGATAGATAGATAGATAGATAGATAGATAGATAGATAGATAGATAGATAGATAGATAGATAGATAGATAGATAGATAGATAGATAGATAGATAGATAGATAGATAGATAGATAGATATAGATAGATAGATAGATAGATAGATAGATAGATAGATAGATAGATAGATAGATAGATAGATAGATTAGATAGATAGATAGATAGATAGACAGATAATTTATTGTCCATATTACATAACAAAATTACATTTATGGTAAGTCGAAAGAAAAATAGAACAGATCAGCAAAATATACAAATACAAGCTTAAAAATTAAAATACAGCTTAAATAATTAAAATACAATAAATAATTAAAATACATAAAATAGTAAATAGTACTAATTATTAATTAGTGAATAGTTGTAGGAAATAAAATTAACACTTTGCTTAAAAATAGAGAAAACAAGTCAACTGATGGGAGTGACCATAAAATTCGGTAGTTGAATAAAAACAATTTTTTAATAAAAACGATTTAACCGTTCGTTTGAAAGGAGTCATTTCATGTTGTTTTCAAGATTCTGGTAGTTTATTATAGAACTGTATATTCAAAGATTTTTTTTTTTTGCTTTTATCTAAGCGAAATTTAGGCATAACAAGCAGGTTGGCAGTTCTAGTTTGGTGCGTGTGCTTATCAGAATTTAAAAGTAGAGTATTAATATTTTTATTAGTCTCTACGATAGATGCATATATAAAAAGTGTTGGTGGCATAATTTCTAGTTTTTTGAATAGTGGCTGACATGGATGCTTCGATCCCACACCGGTTAGTATACGTATAGCCTGCTGTTGTAACCTAAAAAAATGTATAGAGGAAGAGCGGTTTCCTCAAAGTTTTACTCCGTAAGCTAAGTGAGAATTGAATAAGGCAAAATAAGCAATTTTTAGAGTAGCATTATTTACACATCTTGACAACTGCCTGAGTAAATAATTGGCTGCCGATAGTTTTTTGCAAACATAAGTAACATGATCAGACCAACTTAGGGCACTATCTAGCATAACACCGAGTATTTTAACACTGTTGTTTGCGGCATTATTTGAGAATGTTAAACTTTGTGTTTTTTCTCTGTTCAGTTTAAGTTTATTTTTTGTGAACCAAGATTCTGCTAAATCTATTGTTCTGGTTACTGAATTATCGAGCCACATTTTATCCGCATTTGAACTAAAGATGCATCATCAGCATATATAACAGTTTTGCAAGTGGTAAGATCATTAAGTTGCTCAGATCATTAATATATAATATAAATAAGAGGAGTCCAAGGACCGGCCCTTGTGGCACTCCATGTCTGATTTGCTTTAGAGTTGAAGTTTTATTATTGAAGTAAACGTATTGAAATCTATCACTTAAATAGGATTTAAAAAAATTGAATGTGATACCTCTCATACCATAATTAATACTAATTTGGTCAATAGAAATTTATGATAGACACAGTCGACGGCTTTGCTCAAATCGCAGAAGGTGATAGTAGTGTGAGAATATTTACTGTGAGAATTTCTGTATCAGATCGGCTAGAGACTGAAATTTTATTAATAATGTCTTCAGCGATGTTGCTAAAAAAATCATTAAAATCGTTATGATTTATAGGCGAGTTTTGGTTAAAATTGTGATTTTGCTTTTGATTACATTCATTGTTGATTATTTTCCAACTGCTTTTGACTTTGTTATTAGAATGTGAGAGATACGTTTCGTAAGACCGTTTCTTTTGAGTAAGAATTTGTTTTTTATAGAAAGATCGAAAAGCATTAAGTTGTTTTTTATCTACTGGACTTTTGGTGGTATTATATATTTGTTGAAGAGTGACTAGAGAATTCCTAGATGCTCTCAGAGAATCATTAAACCAGTTTACTGCTTTGGTTGAATTTTTAGAATTTTTATAAGGAAAATGATTTGAGGTAAGAGTGGACCAAATAGTCCTAAACGAGTGGACCAGATAGTCAGAGCAGACTTCGATTTGTTCTACCGAGTCATTTAAGTTGTCGAACATACCCCAATGCAAGTTGGACACTGATACACGAAGATCATTATATCCTGTTGCTGAAAAAAACCGTTTTTTAACCGTCTTGGGCTATTGTACAAAATTAAAATTGGCGTTAATGACTAGATACTGTCCTAAGTGGTCAGATAAGGCTGGTTCAATTACACCACTTGTGAACGAATTATGATTGATATTAGTCAAGATGTTATCTATGCAGCTATCAGATTGAGAATTTATTCTAGTTGACTCATAGATTATTACACTTTAATCATATCTGCGATTATTATAATTTTGCATGGTTTTTGCTGTGCTCTTTGCTCCTCCCAAGCTACACTTAAATTGGCATTAAAATTGCATTTAATTTTAGACTCGAGAAGGTTTTAGCAAAATTGAAATATGCTGTTCCGGATGGCAACGCGTGCCTCATAGTCATTACGAATGTGAACCAATTTGCGATAATGGGTGCGATAATGGAAACTGTACATCGCCGAATGTTTGTACTTGCAAACGAGGTTACATAAAAGACAGTCTAGAAAAATGCATTTCAACTTGTCCAATTGGCTGTTTGAATGGTGTTTGTAATAATCACGGCGATTGTTCATGCAATTCTGGATACTTATTGAGCCCTGATGGCAAATATTGCACCCCTAGATGCTCAGGTGGTTGCGGTGTTGGTGGCGAGTGCGTAGCTGCTGAAACATGCAAATGTAGATCAGGGTTAGTAAAGTTATTATTGAATAAAAATGTATTTAGCTTTTTTGCTTGGTAGATTTTCTTTGAACCTACAATCAAACAAATGTGAATATCATTGCGAAGGAGGATGTGGTGGTGGAACTTGTATTGGTCCAAATAAATGTTCTTGCAAACCAGGATTTAAGAATACTGGTATTAGCTGCGCTCCTGATTGTCCAAGGGGATGTTTGAACGGTGATTGTACGGCTCCCAATGTATGTTCCTGCAAACAAGGTTGGACTTTGGACCAATCAGGGTCGGCTTGTCAGGCACATTGTTCATTACCTTGTTTGAATGCGGATTGTACAGCTCCTGATGTTTGTTCTTGCAAAATGGGTTATGTGCAGGATCCGAGGAACAGCCGTGGAAATAAATGTGTAGCACATTGTCCCGGCGGTTGCGATAATGGTCAATGTTCCGCTCCAAATTTCTGCATTTGTAATCCTGGATTTGTTAAAGAATCTAAAGGTAGCAATCGATGCGTGAGAAGATTGAGAAGAGATTTATCTGAGCTACATTATGAATTAATTCCTCCCCAACTAAATTTTTTGTAATTGCACGATGTCATAAAATTTAATTCCTTAGAACTTAACTCAAAACTGATAATGAAATAGTAAATATGCTTTAAATAGTTTTTTTCCACTACTAGTAATATAGCATAGCATTTTGATATTTGCTATCAAACTCTGAAGTTGAATTTCTCTTCCTGTGGGGTGACAGCAGGTTCTGAAATTTCTTTATACACCACTGGTTAATAATGAATAAATTCGAGTTTTTGATAATATGGTAGCAGTATTTAAGACCAAACTTTTATACTTTGATTTAGTATAATGTAGCTAATGTATCTGAGGACATTTATAGATTCAAATTGTTGTTTAAATTCGTTTATTAACATTAAAAATTCACGCCGTTCATTAACATTAACTCGAATTTCACACCGTTCTAAATGACAATTGTCAATATCAAGTTCACTGGTTTCAAGTATATTTAAATGTCAAGTAGAATTGAATTCCAATATGTATTGAATTTTTGGACCTAAGAATGATAGTAGTGGAAAAAATAGTTTGTAAATTACGGTTGTGAAGACTTTTCTAGACTTCGCATCTCAGGATATAAATGTGCTGGCGCTAGAAATTTGTCTTCACCACCTTGTTGTATAATATACTATTATTGACTACCACTATTGAAAGTACAACTTTACCATATCCCTTAGCGATAGAAAGTGTCACTTTATCTATCTTGGCGGGTAAAGTTCCAAACGACCTAAATAGGCCTAGTAAAGAGTAAAATATAGTATTTTACCTTCCAAATGCAGGTATGGTGACATTGACCGCAATACTTTCTCTCGTTGAATAAGGTTGTTCTTTTGGTGGTAGTCGATAAAATCTTGTAAATATGCAACGCGACAGTAAAATGTCTTTGGATTGCTAGCCGAGGCTAATACGAGGCGCAATCATGGGAGTGTCACTTTGTTCACTCTGTAAAGTGTTACTTTAGTGTCTTGTTACATAGATAGCTATTTTATATGTCGGTCTTATTAATTAGTGTCATATAATTTTTATAAATAATTAAATATATATTATTAAACTGTATATCTGATTTTATTTTAATTTCACATTAAAATGCAATATTTTTATTCTTAAAATCTGGTTTTTCCACAAGTATTCATATAAAGAGCATTGCTATTTTTATTGCAAGATAAATTAGTAACTGAAGAAACAAGAGCAGGCGCTACTCTTTGAGGAATTTCATCGTAAACTGGTTCGCTTTTTAGAATTTCCACGTCTGGATCTGATGAACACGAAGTAGCCGCATTACATCCAGTTGGAGGAGGATAGTCATACATGTACTTTTGATAATCTAAAATAAAGTCTTTTTAGTATTACTTAATTTTACAATCAAATTAACATTTATACCTATATTTTTTTGGACATTCATATTACAAACAACATGTGTTTTAAACGTTGTAGTTTCATTAATTGTTTGTTCCAAAGGCGTAAGATATATCGGGTTTTCAAATAAAGGCGGCTCTAAAAACAATGATATATATGTATTCAAGGTGTGTCATATTGCTCCGAGAACCTTTTAACTACTATCGGTAATAACAAGTTTTGACCCTAATTTTTGTACTAGTCTCATATTTTGAAAACTAAAATAGCTATGTATACCACATATGGATAATCCTCAAGAAAATCAATATGATAACCAGTTTTTTTTTATAAATAAATGAAATATGGCACTATGCTTTTACAGTTATTGATAAAGTTATGAGCTTTATAAATATCTGTAAAAATAATGAAACAATAATCAAGAGATTGAAAGTTATTAATTTAGTTAAATAAATATTGCTTTTTTTTCAAATGGAAAACGCTTTCACCAATTGATAGGGCATTGTCACGGCCTTGAAAAGTTGAGGGCAAGCTGTTAGTGTGGTACGCTAAGGTTTTACGAACAATTATCCCGGTGATTTTTATCCTTCAATTAAAGTTTATCTAGATTTAGTAACAATATTTTAGTTTAGTTATTATTATTTAATATATAGTTTATTATTTTAAGTGTTATATTGTGTTTTGTTGTGTTTAAATTAGTAATAATGAAACCTGAATAATGAAGCATGTCTTGATTACAGAAATTTTTGTTTGGAAATAAAAACACAATTGCAGGAAGCTTTGCTTTTTTTTACGAATGAAGATTAAATTATTAAAAAATTTCAAAATGACCGCCATTTTCTCGTATTCACGTTAAACTTAAAGAATTGATTGCATTTAAAATCCGCCTTAGCAATTCTTCAACGCTATCAACTGGAGATTCATAAAGCTTCGATTTTAAAGCACCCCACAAAAAAATCGCAAGGCGTGATATGTGGTAATTGCGCTGGCCATCGAACAAGAGAATCGTCTCTTCTTCCAACTCATTTATTGAGAAATTCTTCATGCAAAAATTGTCGAACAGCTAACGTGAAATGAGAGAGAAACAGATTTTGGCAAAGTAATAATGGCAAATCTTCCAGCCAATCGTTTAATGTTTCTTGCAAAAAAGTTTAAATAATTTTCCCCGTTTGATTTGGTATTACAACGGGGCCAATAACAAAACGTTGCTTAGCAGCTCAGGGAATTTAACGCGGAAAAGCAGTTTCAGACACTATGAATTATCCTGGAAAATATCTAATGGTAGATTTAGAGAGAGAACAGACGTAGCAATAAATACACGGAAAGTTTTTTTTTTATCTTTTTCCGCTAATTAGCAACCGAGTGGTTAATATTTAATCGAGGTTTTTTATTCATAGTTTACTTAATTAATGGCTATTCGAACAAATTTTTCGTCAAAATATAAGTATTTTTTTCTCTAATTTTCGGTAGCTTTGAAAATTTTCTAGGGGTTATAACAAAGCCGCAAACTGCTTATCCAGTTTTTGAGAATTTTCCACATTTCTCGATCTTTCCTAATGTTTTCGGCTAAAGCACGTGGCAAATAAGTCAGATCTTGGTCTATCTACTCGCCAAATCGCCAAATTTGCAGTGAATTTAAATAAGCAAAACTAGGTAGATTCGCATGCGACCAGAGCGGCTATATATGTAGCGGTTTCTTCACCTTAAAAGGAGTACTTCGGCTGAGCTCCCATTTCAGCGCGTCTAACTGGAACGCATGCTATTCTTATGGAAAAATCACTGCCACTCGGTGTCAGGCCCACAGGAAAACTACTGAATCCACTTTAAATACTTAAATACATTTTAGAAATATTAATCTATGCTTTTGATGAAACAAAGTTTTTATAGTTCATTGTAAAAAAAAGATACAGCTACTCAAAGTTAATATGTTAACAGAAATGACACTTTGTCCAGTGCAATCACAGATAAATTAATTCAGATTATATATCAGTTTAAATATTGAAAATTGATTCTTTAGTTTTTAAGATTATGGAACACCCGATTTGAATTTTTTTATCATATTTTGAACGAAAATCATCGTTAGAGTGCCTGTTCTAGTGCTCGGTAGATGGCTATACGGACACTCAAACGCAAGATAGCTTTGAAGATGGCTGGTTGCGTCTCATTTCAACACATGCAAATATACTCCAATTCTAGTCTCATGCTAATATTTGTGTCTTAACTTAAATAAAAGAGATGAAGAGTATAGTTTGTCGCTTCCACAATTTGCGTTTACCGTTAGCTTTAAAAAGTCCTCTTCTTAAGGCAAAGAGCTGAATTTATGCTGAGTCACTTTGATTGAATGTGGATTTTCTATTTTCATCAGCGTAAACACGTTTGTTGTAGATGTTAATCATGCCGAACCTTGTTCAACAAGAGTCGTCTGTAAACCAATTTTTTTCTGCCAAAATTTGGATTCTTCTGCCATAAACAGGCAGAAGGTCAAACGCATTTCAGGATCAATTGGTAAAAGATATTGTACTTCTGAATATGGTATGCGTTTAATAATTGTTCTCTTACAACTTTATTAACTTTTTGGAGTTTCGAAATATTTTTTTGTGTGATCAAGACATGCAGACATTTAGAAATAATTTTTTTATACAACCACGTAATAAGTAATATAATTTTTAAAAAAGTAATATAATTTTTCTAATACTATTTTAGAATAATAACATTCTTGAAGTAATTTTAATTTGAGCATGTACTCATTCTGCAACAAGTGCAAGAATATTCATTCTTATACAAGTGATAGAATGACCACATGTGGCGCCATCTCATGGAAGTTGACGCAACATTAAGCTATTGTATTTTGATTAATGAATTATTCAGTTAACTTATTAATTGTTGATATTAGTAATACTATAAATCAATCAACTAAATCATTCTATTTAGAACATTCTTTATGACATTTTATAACTAATTTTATTTATTAATACATATATTATAGCGGCGACATCTGTGAACTAATTGCCAAAAGCGACTAATTGCCTAAAAATGTATTTTAATTTAATTTTAATTGACGATAGTATTAGAAAAATTATAGTCTGAAACTCGTCGGAATGAATAATCAGCCCTCGTGGAACCGTCACACTCGCCTTCGGCTCGTGTGACAAATTTCCACTCGGGCTGAATATTCTCATTCTGCACTCGTTGCAGAATATACTAGTATAACACAAGTAGCAAAATGTAAGTTATTTTTTCACGAGTCGTAAATACGAGGCGTCAGCTGAGTTGGACAATACGACGAGTGAAATTTTTCTCGTATTGTATACATTATTTTTTGCAATTTTCGATTAAAATAAAAAATATTGCATAATAATCAGATAACAATCAGTTTTTGTCGGTAATTTGTTGTTAATTAAAGTAAGCATTGATAAAATAATTGAAATCGCCCCTAGGAACAAAAAATCAAAGTTTCCTTCACATATAATTCAAATTGAATAGAAGTGTTTGGTGTTTGCTAACTCAAATTGAATGGAAGTGTTGCTTATATGTTCCAGTTTAGTTAAATAATCTTACTAATTGTACAATTAATATTGTTAATAAATAAAACATTGCGGTTTTATAACTTTTTGCCACGCTTTTAGCAATTTTTAAAATAATGCAAAAAAGTAGAGAAGGAGTGAAAAAAGTCTGTTTTCACGCTTTTTTTAGAACAATAAAAAAAAGAAGGCAGTTTCAACATCAAGAATGGCAACTAAAAAGATTAGTTTTTTATGGGATTAGTAGAAAAGATTGTCCAAAGCCTAAATCCAAAGTTTCGCGGCATGGGGGTCTTCCAAACTGCCGCCATATTGAAAATAAAAATTCGTGTACTGCGAATATGCTGTTTTTTCCAACTGTTTTACTGGGCAAAAATCTGCAATTTCGCTGCTACTATCTAGATTGTAGATTTAATTTGACGCTGCGATGTGAGAAAGATACCGATAACAACTGCCGTTCACAATAGCGCTTATGCCGCAAAGTTTGAAATAAACTGTATAAGTGTTAATTGTTAATTGATTTTTCTAGTGATTAATTATTATTATCATTATTAATTAATAGTGATTTTACTTCTCTCGTAGAAAAAGTATTGTAATCATGAATTTTTTTCCAATTTTTTTTTTTAGTTTTTAGGATATTAATCGCCCCGCATCCCTGCAAACAACAAGTGCAGATTTCCTTTTTTAGTAAATGTAATTTAGTATTGCAGCCATAATTTTTAATGATTAGAATTTGTTTTTATTGATTATTGTTCCATAGCTTTATCTGCAAAACTATCCGAAAAGTTCAAGTTGATAATTCTATAAAAAGCTGAGAAGATATAGTGACGGTATAAACGATATAAAACATATAATAACAGATATAGTGACGATATAAAAACTACGGATAAAATGGGCTGTATTAGTGTGACGTACTTTTGAATGGGGTAAATCTAACTTCTGGTTCACACAAATAACTACACCATTTTTAATTGTAATTTAAAAAGCGTCAATTAAATTTTAAAAATATCACTTTAATAATGAAAAGTATCATATGTATTTTAAAAATGTCAATTAAATATTCAAAAGCATAATTTGTAGTTTAAAATAATCAATTGAATATTATAAAATATCATTTCTATTTTAAAATATCACTTTAATTTTAAAAAGTGTCATTTGTATTTTAAAAGTATCAATTGAATATTCAAAATCGTCATTTATAGTTTAAAATAGTCAATTCAATATTTAAAAGTATCATTTAAATTTCAAAATGACCATTTGTAGATTACATAGTAAGTAAAAAAAAGCCAGTGTGTTATGATCTTTTATCATAGCAACGGTTTGTTATGGGCAAATTATGGTGCAAATCAAAGATTAATTTGTGCTTCAGTTTATCAACTTACACCTTGATTTGCACTTAACAAACCGTTGCTATGATTAAAAACCATAAAACAGACTTGATATTTTTTTCTTTTACTTACTATGTAATCTACAAATGATCTTTTTTAAAATTCAAATGATACTTTTAAATATTGAATTGAATATTTTAAACTACAAATGACAATTTTAAATATTCAATTGATACCCTTAAAATACAAATGACACATTTTAAAATTAAAGTGATACATTTAAAATAGAAATGATATTTTATAATATTCAATTGATTATTTTAAACCACAATTGACGATTTTGAATATTCAATTGACAATTTGAAAATACAAATGATACTTTTTAAAATTATTATGAAGCTTTTTAAACTACAATTGGAATTAGTGTAGATCGAAAATCGACTTACATCGACATGCGTCGATGAATCAAAAATCAAAATAAAAACGTTGAATAAAGACATTAAGCAAACAATCAATATCAATTGGTTTACTTACCTTATACCAATTTAGCAAGTAAACATCTTTAAACTGTACATAAACCTTTTTAAAACATTAATATGAATGTTCGATGTAGATTGATACTATTGACACCTATTGACAGTTGTTTGTTTGACTCAATAGTCAGTTTTACACCTACAACAATTTCGTGGCTACGTCATCTCTAATTACTTTATTTTAAATTTAAAGTCTTCAGATGCAATAATTTTTATAAAACTTACATTTAAAGTTGATGGTATCGAAAAACGTACAAAAATTCCGTGTTTTTTTTAGATATATTCAAAAAATTAACAATGCGAAAATTATAAAAAATTACATACATGCACAGCACAACACAATTTCAGTTTTTTTTTTAATTTATCACAATATGCTAAGTACTTTTCAAAATATGACACTTTAAAAAAGAGGGTCAAAACTTATTACTCCGATAGTGGTCAAAAGTATTATTTCAAAATTAATTTAAGGCATTTACATTTTATAGTACGCCTATGATTCTTAGTTAATATTACAATAGGAAAATTTGACGCTCACATTTGGAATTCGTGAACTGTACGTATAGTGAATTGCGTTTTC
>CAUVYR010000122.1:0-52881 GCA_963556235.1 Cryptophagus acutangulus | reverse complement strand
TTTCTAGTGAAGTGAAAAACATGGTTATAAATTTGCTCGGCGAATTTTGGTGGCAAATGCACTTAAAATAAGTTTAACGAGTGTTAATAGAGTGGCTGCTGGCAAAAACAAAGACCTGCCAATTGCAGGGCCCTCAAAACGAACTCATAAAAAACCGCTGGTGACTCGGAACCGCAGGTTAATCGGAATAGACCTTTAGATTGCGTCATATACAATTGATGACGTAATAGCCTATCATAAACGGACAGAATATAGTTTATTTCTCTAATATTATTCGCCGCAATATTGATTAAATTTAAGTCAGGATATGAAGGAGGGGATCGAGCGTGAGTACGAGTGCTTACAAGCCAGAAACCTGCCAGAAACTTATATACGAGATAGTTCGCATTTTGTACGCTGATTTTTGTCGTTACTATGCAGACCCGATATACCGACGAGGCGCAACTAGCGGACGTTCTTGCAAGTTTTGAATTGCGGCGCGCTCTTAAGACATGCTAGAATACTGCAAGTGCTTGTCTTACCATGTTATTTATTCGCGTTATTATTTATTTGGTGACAAATGTGAAAGTAATTATATTAGTTCTATCTAGTGTTTATACAGTGAATTAAATATTAACAAACTACGTCATTAATTTTAAAAAACATTTTCCCGCCACTCCATCCTTACTCTTTTTTTTTAGGCTTAATTCAAATGAAAAAATGGTAATAAAAAATTGCAAATTTTTTTTATTATTATTATTTATATGTCCTTTAAACAATAGTATTTTTTCTCAAATTAGGAGCTGAACCCATTCTATGGGCGGTTCCAATTTGAAATTAAAAAACAGATGCCACTCCACGTCCAGACACAATTTCTAAAACCATCCGTCAAATTATAGTGTGATTACAGTATTCTTTCACCACAAAATTAAATAAATGTTTTACCACGTTTTACAACAGATTTCTATGATTTTACTCCTAGATGTAGGCAATTTAAAATACACGTGGGTTGAGGGGAACTGAATAAGTAGCGAAACAAATAAAGATAAAGCATAGTCTATCTGTATACTTATCTGTGATATTTAGGGACTTTATTGTTACACATAGTGCGCCGCCATCTAGTAGGAGAATACATCAACTATAATCAAAAGAATTAGATTTTGATTTCATTTTTACCCTAGTTTTAAGATTTGAAATGTACCATTATCTTGTAATTAAGTGCGTCATCTGATAGGAAAAACTGTACATCAGTTATAATTAAGCGATTTAGATTTCTATTTTAATTTATACTTATTTTCAAGGTTATGTTTATTTGAAGTGGAATTAGTGCGTCATCTAGTAGGACAATATACATCAGCAGTAATAAAAATAATTAAACTTGTATTCTATTTTAAACCAGGCTAATAGTTCGTTTTTTAACAATTTCCGTCTCCTTAACTGTAAGACATTCAATTAAGATTGATCAATTATGAGTGGCCGAGTCAAATTGATCAATCGCAAACTAAATTTCTCTCAATTAACGATGCAGAAGCGGATTCAACCATTTGTTGCCCGCAGCGCCCTTATTTGAGATTACTTTTGAACTTGTCGTATGCAACCGCATATATAAGACTACTGCAAGCTATAATATTTTTTAGAAAAAATTTTGGCCTCCAAAAATCGTATTTATGGTTGATAAAATTTTAAATTGGTACGAGAATTTGGCAAAATTATGAATTTAATATTTTCCTTGTGGAATGGATATACCTAAAATAAATTAAGCGAAGCGCGCGTATTTGCTGTGAAAACTAAAATGCAATTAAAATTTAGCCGAATATGCAGTGTTTCATTAGTTTGGGTCTCTGTATTTTGTGTTGTTACGTTAGGTTTCCTCAAAGTTTATTGTAATTGTGTCAAAATAGTGAAAAACCGTTGTATATTTATTTAATTTTGAACACATTATAAATAATGGTAAGAGCAGGGCTCTTGGGGTTGCTATGTTCTACTCACCCTAGAATCCTGAAATTTTCAGGGTGTACTTCTGACGGCTTTAGAAATGTTGTGTGAAGAAAAATGAAAAAATTTAAAAATAAACAACAGAAATACATATATTGGGGTGGTTACCCCAAAGTTGTCGCAGGGGGTTGAAATTTTCACACAACATTTCTGAAGCCGTCAGAAGTACACCCTGAAAATCAGGATTCTAGGGTCAGTAGAACATAGCAACCCCAAGAGCCCTACTCTTACCTTCTGGGGGTAATCAATGCACATTAATATTTACAAGAAAAAAACGGATTTGCCCCAAAACATAAATAATAACCCCATTAGAAAGCACAAATCAAATAAAACGCAACCAAATGATATCGTAACGTTGCACCGATAATCGAATTCGTTTCGCATGAATGCTAAATCTAACAACGCCACCATGTTGGCATTTCGGTTTCGCTAATGTATACATTTAAACAAGTAAAAAAAACAGCAAATTCTCACCGTTCTCGTGTTCTGTACAATTCAACGTCGACTTCTTGCTGTAGCTGATGTAATTGTCGTGTTTCTTGTAAAGAAAAGGGAGCGTACTTTTTGTGTAATCGTTTAAAACTAAAATTATAATTTACAGGCACTACTCCTCCCAAATGACGCTGAAAGAAATAAACGAAGAATGAAGGTGGTCATGAGTCATGACCATGATTCAATAAAGATCCGTTCGTGCTGTGTCGCCACTAGGAGCACGTCTATGAAATATTTTCAACACACTTGATTTACGTATTAAAAATGTCTTTAATCAATTATCTAGTTGCGTTTGACCGTCGTTTCATTAATAACAGTAGAATTTTGTTTATTGATAAGGTGAGTTTTATAATAAAACTCTAATGGGCCTAAATTGGGTGAGAATATTGAGTTTTGTTCTTGTAGTGGCAACATTCGAAAGTATTGATTGCTCCGAGGCACCTGCGCAATTGTAAATAAACAGAAATGGCGTTCTGAACCGCCAGCAGATAGTTATTTTTCCGCTAGACTTGGTATAAGAATATACCAAGCCGCTAAATATTTCGGTTGTGTTACCAGTTTCCGTCGCATAGAATGGACAAATTGGACAGATTTATTAAACTTGGAAAAGCCGGTGAAGGTACTTATGGTGTGGTGTACAAAGCGAAGAATAAAATCACGGGCAAAAATGTGGCGCTCAAGCGAATTAAACTAGAAAAGTAAGTTTTGTTTTATCGACCAATAAATTCTATCAGCTTCAATGTCGGTTTTCTCAACACCGTCGTAATTGTGAATTCCATGTTTCTACAGACGTGGAAAATGACGTGGAAATGTGCCTCACACTAAAATGCATTTCGTTTGCGACCGCATCGTAATCTAATTACCCCACACCGTATTATCATCCGTAATGTAATATTGCACTAATTGCAATAAAAGTTCGGTAAGAGTAGGGCTCTTGGGGTTGCTATGTTCTACTCACCCTAGAAATTTTCAGGGTGTACTTCTGACGGCCTTAGAAATGTTGTGTAAAAATTTCAACCCCCTGCGACAACTTTGGGGTAACCACCCCATATATGTATTTCTGTTGTTTATTTTCTAATTTTTTCACTTTTATTTTATACAATCACTTTCAGTGTACTGAAAGTGATTGTAATACTCTCAGAACTTATTACTACAAAATACTAAAGTTACTCTACTAACAATAATGGACGACGACTATATTACACTTTATATTACATTATCAGACACAGCGAGACCTCCAGGGTTACACATTAGAACGCGATAAACAGATTTCTTTAACACTACCGCCGTTTGAGTGTTTGTTGGTAACGAAGACAATGTTTATTATTTTGCATAGCTTCTTGAATCTATCCCTGGATAATGCTTTGGTGAGAATGTCAGCAGGGTCCGTAATCTTTAACGTAGAATTTCATTTAGTGTTAGAGTGGGGGACCTTACTTCATAGAGGCAACACTTGCCCCGCCACTTTCGCTTCTTCTTTTATTATCTCTGGAATTACAGGTATCTCTTGTATATAATCTATGTTTATTTTATTCTAACCTTATTCGCATAGATTAGAGAAGATGTAGATAGCTATCTCTTACTACCATACGTCACTAAGAGTTGCTTAGCTTCATAGAGGCAACACTTCAGTGCTGGAGCCACTAGCGTACGTTTTGGCGGGTAATTCAAATTGATTTTTTGGGGGAAAATTTGAATTAATGGGTTTTTTGCAAAAATAAATGTTATTTCTAAATTTTAAATTTAATTTTATTAGTATAATATTGAAGCTAATAAAATTAATATTTTCTTACTCTAAAGTAAATATTAATTTTATTACTATCAATATTATACTAATAAAATTAAGTTTAAAATTTAGAAATAACACTTACTTTTGCTGCAAATAATATACATAATATAATATAATAAATATATTTATTATAAATAAATAATAAATACAACACTAAATAAATATAAATCGGTTCTTCGATATTTCGAACATGTCTTCATCTGAACGTTTCCCAACTAGTTTGTAAGGCTAGGTTGGGTCGTGGATAATGACAAGACACTTTGTAGGAGTGAACTGTCATGAGTTAAACACAATTGTAGTGGTAAATTATAACTAACTTTTATTCGACAAGTTTTGGGTATTTATTGGGATCTCACATAACCATGATCCCAATAAATCGATGTATATTCATAATACAATAAAACATTATACAAACCATATATAACATATGTTTTGTTGTATATTATGATAACAACTAATTAATAACATTGCGATTAATACAATTAATAAATAAAACATTATACAAACCATATATAACATATGTTTTGTTGTATATTATGATAACAACTAATTAACCTACATTTCACAAGGTGTCTCGTTGCACTTAAACTGTTTTCTGTTTAACTTCGTTAAACATTCTGCGCCACTCCCACAGGGCACCGTATTGGCGCCACTTCATCATCTTTTGTAAGGGTGGCTTTTCTGGAGAGTTCTCTTTTTGGTGACCCATGGACGTTGGTAGTGGAATGGAGCACTCGGTGGCTCCAGCGCCCAATTCTTCTCGGGTACTGCTGGTGGACTATCCCATCCGTAGTTGAGTTCCACCTCAGGTTGTACCGGTGGTTCTACTTCTGGTTCCACTGGCTTGTGTATGAAGATTTCCAAGTGCCTGCTTGCGCACTTGAGAAGATGTTTTGCCATTCTTTTTGGCAGAACCCAGTGGAGACGGTTGTACTTGCACTGAATTAGCTCGTTCATGATGTCTCGGTTTGGTTGGTTGATAGATTTGATGAGGTGTGTGAATCTACTGAATTGTAGTTCATGTTCCTTTAGTATTTATACCGTTTATATTTATTAGTTAAAATAAATATTATTAGTTGTTCTTTGTCCAGTCAGCATTGTTTCGGTATATTATAATGCTGAGTTACTTTTTGAGGCTGGTTCTGATTGCCTTTGATTAGGTAATCATCCTGCCTCTCACGACGAATATTACGACCATTATTGTTCCAGTGCCTCCGAAGAGTCATTGGGCTTTTTCAGAGGTACCATTTCTATACTTGCGCCATTCTTTTCTTTCTGCACTCTTTCTTTCTGCACTTTGTTTTCTGTTGGTGTTGTTTACATTTCTTCTTTAGTATTTTGTAGGATGTCCAACAGATTACAATCATGCCACATATAATGCCTACTGTCACTCCACTTGTTATCCCTGCGTGAATGTGGATTGTTTTCCAGGGTGTGTTTTCTAGCTCTTCTTTGATCATATGTTCTTCGTTTATGATCCCATTTAGATTTTCTCCTGCCTTACTTATTGAGTCTAAGTGAATTCGTTCTTCTTTAAATGTTTTCACTTCTGTGCTGATGTTAATTTTTACATGTTTGGAGAATCCAGCAATGGTTGGTGCGTCATAGTTTCGTTTAGGAGTGATAGTATTTTCTTTGGTTATTATCACGCAATCAGGTGATATTTGAATTAATCCAGTTTTGTTGAGTCTAACATCTTCTCGTTCACCATTGCATGTAATAGCAATGTTGCATTCTTCATTGGAAATAAATTGCCAAGTATTTCTCATGTGCACTTGCTTCCATATGATTCTTTCATTGATTTTGATTTTCTTGATATCACAATGAGTTGATGATCTTTGGTATATTTCATCAATTATGCAGTTTGGATTGTTTTCAATACTCTGTACTGATAGTGGCGAACAGATGTATTTTGTTGTATCGTATTTCATACTCTCTTTAAGATCATCAGCCTTAAGTTGAAAGTACCTTTGATTGTTGTAATCGACGGCTAGCATGTCGCTTGGAGTATCAAGTATCCAGTAGGATCCGTTTTCAATTTTAAGTGGTACAGGTGTTACTTTTAATAGCGTGTACTCAGTCATTTCTGTCATTGCAAAATATCCCAATATATCAATACTTTTGTTGCTGTAATTTACTGAATTTTTTTGAACTACTGTGCTTAAGATTTGGATGTTTGTTGGTAATTTTTTCGTTGCCTCATTTATTATTTCGTTGATTTGGGCTGGTGACAAAATGCTGAGTATGCTCCCTTGGTTGTGACATAACTCAAGCACCTTTGTATATTGCATTATAATTTCTGTTATGCAATTTGTAGCCACTTGATATGTGCTTAATATACTTGGATTGCTAGTTTATTATGGTCTATGCTTGCAAACCACATCTGCATCTTGTTGATTGATGATAGTCCTTGTTTTAACTTTTCTTGGAAATGACTCATTTGTTTATAAATTCGTTGTTCCGTTTCGTTAAATGTTGCAACCGTTGAAATCATAATTTTTGTTTGGTGATTTGCGGTTTTGATTAGCTCATGTTGATTTTTATTCAACGTATCGATGTCTTCATATACTTCATCGTTAACTCCAAACACCGATGTCATCAGTTTTCCTAGTAGACCTCGTTTCATTCGATTGTTTTTGATTATCATTCCTTTTTCAATCCATTTAACCTGTTTTTCTTGCTCTTGTAGATGTTGCACTAACTCTGAACATTGGGTTGCCGTTGTTAATTTTTTGGCTTGTTTGCAAATGTTTTCCATCTGCTCCACCATTGTTGCTACGGTTTTGAAATCTTTAAACATTTTCTCTTTGTCGTATTTAATTTCTATCCTGAAGCTTCCTCTGTCGATTTTCGCTTGGCCTATGTGTTCTACATATAGTCCTGGATTGGTGTGTTGAAATGTATAATTCGCCGTTGTTCCACTTGTTATTGTTGTCAGTATCATCATGACTGAAATGTATGATGCGATTTTCGGTACATGGGTGTTTTGTCGTTTGGTAGCTTTGTCGGTGTCTTCATCTTCCGACTCTGTTGGTATTGGTATGACATTGTGTATTGCACGTTTCATTGTGCTGCCTGCTGCCTTTTTTAGTGTAACTACTCTCACTATTCCATCTTTGCCAGGGTGTACTTTTTGTATTCTAGCTAGAGGCCATCTACTTGGATTTACATTGTCTTCTTTGATGATTACCAAGTCTCCTTCACTCATATTTTCGATTTTTGACTTCCACTTGTATCTTTGATGAAGCGTTTGTAAATATTCGGATGACCATGCGTTCCAGAAGTGTTTTTTCATCTTCTGCACTAGTTTCCATCTGGCTGACAATTGTATTTCTTCATCCTTTTCCGCTTCTGGTGAGCTGATTATTTCTCGGCCGATTAGGAAATGCGCTGGTGTAATTGCTTGAACGTCATTGATGTCATTTGATAGTGGACATAGTGGTCTTGAATTGAGACATCCTTCTATCTGATATATTAGCGTCGTTAATTCTTCGAATGTTAGTGTTGAGTCGCCAATTATTCTTTTGAGATGATGTTTCATTGATTTCACTCCGGCTTCCCATATTCCTCCAAAGTGCGGTGCTGCGGGTGGATTGAAGTGCCATTGGGTTCCATCACTTGCCAGCTTTTGCTCTACTTCGCTGGATACTGGCTGGATCAAATTACTTGCTCCGACAAAGTTTGTTCCATTATCGCTATACATATGAGCACAGTGTCCTCTCCTCGATGTGAATCTTTTCATTGCTGCTAGGAATGTTTCGGTTGACATGTCACTTACGACTTCTAGATGTACGGCTTTTGTGGCTAGACACACAAATACTGCTATGTATCCTTTATAAGATTTGTGTCCTCTTCCTTTTGTCGCTCTTACTTGGATTGGCCCTGCATAGTCCACTCCAGTGTGAGTGAAGGGTGGTGACGGCGTTATCCTTGGTGCTGGAAGATTTCCCATCTGTTGTTGGGCTGCTTGAGCTCTGTATCGCGTGCATGTTATGCATTTGTTTATCAATGAGCTCACTGTCTTCTTTCCGTTTACAATCCAATAATTTCTTCTTGCAAATGTTAGTGTCAGTTGTGTTCCTCCATGTAATGTTTTTGCGTGTGCGTCTTGGACTATCAACTTAGTCAGATTTCCTTGACTGGGAATTATGATTGGATGCTTTTTGTTGTACGATAGTTGCGAATTTTGTAGTCGTCCTCCTACTCGTAGTATTCCATTTTTATCCAAAAATGGACTTAAATTTGCTAATTTGTTGTTTTTGTCTACTTGGTTTTTCCTTACTATCGTTTTTATTTCTTCTTTGTAGACGTCCGTTTGCACTGCCAATGTTACTTGTCTCATAACGTTTTGTAGTTCGCTATACGATATGCAACCTTGACTGACTTTTTGTTTCCTGCATCCTTGTATGAATCGGTTGCAGTATGCAATAACTTTTGTTATTTTTTCAAATGATGAGAATCTATTTATTACATCATTTTCGTGCGTTGTTATTTGCACATGATTGCATTTTTTACTTTCTTCTAACGTTGGCGAAATTTCTGTTAGACTATTTTGCCACCCGCTTGATTGTAGCCATGATGGTCCTGTCCACCATAATTTGTTGTCCTTTATTTTTGATGGTTCCAGTCCTCGTGAGATTGCGTCTGCTGGATTATCTTCAGTTTTAACGTGATACCAATGTTGATGTGGTATTGATTTATTGATTTTCGCAACTCGATTTGCAACAAACGTTTTCCATCTGGCGGTATCTCCTTTTATCCAAGCGATTGTAATCATTGAGTCTGACCATGCAAATATCGGCGCGTCTTCCATTTCTAGCGCTATCCTTGTTCGCTGTATTAGCTTTGCTAGCAGTACAGCGGCGCATAGTTCTAGGCGCGGTAGCGTTGTTTTGTTTTTCGCTGGTGCGACCTTTGATTTTGCTGTCAGCAGTGTGATATGAACTTGACCGGACAGTTTGTTTATTGTTTTACTGTAAATCACTGCCCCGTATGCTTTTTCTGATGCGTCGCAAAATCCATGAAGTTCAATGTTAAACGATTTTTTGTTATAATGAATCCATCGGGAAATAACAATTTCTTCTATTGTTTTTAGTTGGTTTTGGAGTGAATCCCATTTTTTCTTTATTTCTTCCGGGACTTGTTGATCCCATTCAAGTTGTTGCGTCCATAATTCTTGAATCAGTAGTTTTGCTAGTATTACTACCGGCGCTAGCCATCCTAGTGGATCGAAAATTTTTGCGACTTCAGATAGTATAAATCTTTTAGTGCATTTATTTTCTTCTGGTTTTTCAACTTTGAATTTAATGCTGTCGAAAATTGGTGACCAGTGTATTCCCAGAGATTTTTTGGTATCATCTGTGTCGAACTCGATTGTTGTTTGATCCTTTAATTCTTCTGGTAGGTTGTCGATCAAGTTGTTGCTGTTGCTGGACCATTTTCTTAAAACTAGCCCTCCGGCTTTGCACATTTGAATTAGCTGATCTTGTAGTTCGTGTGCTTCTTCAATTGTATCTGCTCCCGAGAGTATGTCGTCTACATAGAAATCTCTCAGTGCTGTTTTTGATGCAATTGGGTAGTGTTGACTCTCATCTCGGGCCAATTGTTGCAATGTTCTTACTGCTAAATATGGTGCTGCTGCTGTTCCATACGTCACTGTTTCTAGATTATACGTTTTTATCGGTTGATTCGGACTATTCCTCCATAGTATTCTTTGGAACTTCTGGTCTTCGCGGTTCATTTTTATTTGTCGATACATTTTTTCAATGTCGGCTGAGAACGCAATTTTATGAGTTCTCCATCTTAGCAAGATATCGGTCAGTTCTTGCTGAAGTCTAGGTCCAGTATGCATCAAGTCGTTCAAACTTTTTCCGTCGGATGTTTTGCAGGATGCATCAAACACTACTCTTAATTTTGTTGTAGTACTTGATTCTTTGATCACTGCCTGATGAGGTATGTAGTACATGCTGTCATCTTGATTTGCTGGAATGGCTGTCATGTGTCCACGTTTAATGTAATCTTGCATAAATTCTCTGTAGTTTTTGTACAAGTTGTCATTTTTTATTAATCTTTTTTCTAGTTGAAAAAATCTTGACAATGCTCGTGACTTTGAATCTCCCATTACGATGGTTGATTGTTCATGTTTGAATGGTATTCTTACTGTGTAGATGCCATCTTCGCTTCTTTCTGTGGTTTCTTCAAAGAATTTTTCACAGTCTTCGTCTTCTTGGGTTGGACTTCTGACTTCTCCTGTTTCTTCTATCTCCCAGAATTTTGTCAGTTGTTTATCTTCTTCCACCCTTGTAATCATGCTCATGACTTTTATCTGACTGCTTGTCTTATTTGTGCTGCCTGATATTAACCATCCAAATTTACTGTTTAAGCCCCATAGTCCATCCTCGGTTTTTCGGAATCCTTCTTCTAGAATGTTTCCGTATTCTTTAGCTCCAATTAAGATATCAATTGGTGCAGGTTTGTTGAATATAGGATCTGCTATTTTGTGGTTGTGCCATTGCTCAATATCCGCTTCAAAGGGAACTTGTGGCATTACTTGTGTTAGTTTTGGTAGTACTAACAGCTTCATGCTGATGTTAAATGTACTGGGGAAGTGTGCTTTTAAGTTCACATCAATTTTAGTTTTGGCAATTTTTGTGGAGTCACTTCCTAGTCCGCTGATTTCTACGTGGACTTTTTCTCTTGGTAATCCTAGCGTCTGTGCTGCATCTTCAGTTATAAACGAAGCCTGTGATCCGGGATCCATTAGCACTCTAAAGGTTTCTTGGGTTCCATTTACACCTTTGCAATGTACTAAAGCTGTTGCGAGGATGACGTTATCGTCTACTTGTCCCACGTGATTTAGTGTTGTTCTGTTTTGACCATTTTCTTGCTCCGATCTTGGCGTATTATTATCTTCACGTTGACTCTGCCAGCGTGGTTTTTATGACTCACGTTTTGATCCATTTGATCTGGTGTTGTCATCTCGTCGGGCTCCATTTGATCTGGTGTTGTCATCTCGTCGGGCTCCATTTGATCTGGTGTTGTCATCTCGTCTGGATCCGTTGTATTTGTTGTTGTCATCTTTGCGGAACGAATTGTTTTCCTCTTTACGGGGTCCATAAAATTTGTTATCATCTCTGCGTGCTCCATTGAAGTTTTTTCCTTGATACGCTCCTCGGTTGTATCCACCGTTGCTTTTTACGTCGTTGTTTGGATTTTGACGTGTTTCTGCAATCACTTCTAGTGCTTGGAATCTTGATTTCAAGAACTTTAGTATTGTATCAAGATCCTGGATTGCATGTGTATCATCGATTGCTTGCTCGTACTGCTTCTTGGATTCTTCATCGAACTTCCTGGATATAATGCGTCTAATTATTTGGCTATGATGGTCCACTTCAACTCCTAGGTTGTGGATTGCTTCTAGGCACTCGATTGTGTTGTCATGAATCTGCTTCAGTTTCTGAGCTGATTCCATTGAGGCGACTGGCATGTCTAGTAGTTTATCTACTACCTTATGAAAGATTAGGCGATTATTGTTGTACCTTTCTTTCAATATGCCCCATGCCAATTCGTAGTTGTCCTCAGTTATGGCGAGGTGTTGAATGATTTTGCTGGCTTCTCCTTTTAAGTAGGTCTTGAGATATTGCATTTTCTCCACTCTTGACACTGATTGGTTTGTATGGATCACTTCTACGAATACGTCGCGGAATGAGGGCCAGTATTCATATCCTCCTCCAAATACTGGAATTTGTATTTGTGGCAGCGTAATTTTTGGTTTTGTGACTGAATCGTGTCGCAATCTCTCCGAGATGCTGATTACAGCCTCTTCATACGATCTCTTTGCTATTTTGAATTCGTTATTGATAAAGTACCTTGCTTTGAAGTGTACCTCATGGACCAGTATTTCCTCATTGAGAGTGTGGATCGCCTTCCATTGATCGGTGACTTCTGATTTCCATAGCTCACCTCTGGACTGATTTGCAGTTGCAGATTGTTCTTGTATCTGCATTACTGTCTCCAATAGTTCCTCTACCTTTATTGACTGTCTTTTCAGTCTTGCTGCCTGAGCACTGTCTTGGACGGTCTCTGCTGGTGCGTCTAATGCGGCCTGGTATTGGTCCAAAAGATTTACGGCTGTTGTGTACCAACCTTTGATTTGATCAATGAAGTTGGTTGTTATGTAGCTATGGTCTTCCATATTCAGAGCCACTATCAACTTGTGGTTCTCCTGGGCTTCTTCCCATAGGATGTCGATCGTTTCCGAACGAGTTTGAATATAATCTGCAGTCTTCCTGCTTGCGGCGTCCTTCTTCATGTTCCTCACATAATTCTGGATTTTATTACCGACTTCTTGTTGCGCCAAGGCTAGTTTGTTGATCTTCTCCATCTTCCGATAGTGTTGAAGTCTAGTATCGCTTGACTGGTAGTTCCTGGCTGGATTTGCACAGGGACTATAGCTGACTGTAGTTTGTAGTCGCTGCTTCAATTTCTTCTCGAAGGTAATTGTTTACAATTTGGTACACAACACTTAAATCCCATTTTCGGTCAATTTCAATATAAACGATTAAAAGATGATATATTTCGAACAAAAATATACAAAAACACAGACACTATGAAAATATACAAACACTTGGAAAAAACTCTGATTAATGATAAGCACAAGGCGAATGTCATTAAACGAATAAGGTTAGAATAAAATGAACATAGATTATATACAAGAGATACCTGTAATTCCAGAGATAATACAAGAAGAAGCGAAAGTGGCGGGGCAAGTGTTGCCTCTATGAAGTAAGGTCCCCCACTCTAACACTAAATGAAATTCTACGTTAAAGATTACGGACCCTGCTTATTCGTTTAATGACATTCGCCTTGTGCTTATCATTAATCCGAGTTTTTTCCAAGTGTTTGTATATTTTCATAGTGTCTGTGTTTTTGTATATTTTCGTTCGAAATATATCATCTTTTGATCGTTTATATTGAAATTGACCGAAAATGGGATTTAAGTGTTGTGTACCAAATTGTAAACAATTACCGTTCCAACATGATCATGCATACAATGCCAAGAAACAATGATGTAAGTTAAAAATATAAATAAATTGTAATGTTATTAAAGAAATACTCTATTTCAGTTGTTTAGTAAATGGTGTAATGCTGTTGGAAGAATAGATCTAGAAAAAGCTGTGGAACAACGAAGAATATTTTGATTGCGGATGAAGACATGTTCGAAATATCGAAGAACCGATTTATATTTATTTAGTGTTGTATTTATTATTTATTTATAATAAATATATTTATTATATTATATTATGTATATTATTTGCAGCAAAAGTAAGTGTTATTTCTAAATTTTAAACTTAATTTTATTAGTATAATATTGATAGTAATAAAATTAATATTTACTTTAGAGTAAGAAAATATTAATTTTATTAGCTTCAATATTATACTAATAAAATTAAATTTAAAATTTAGAAATAACATTTATTTTTGCAAAAAACCCATTAATTCAAATTTTCCCCCAAAAAATCAATTTGAATTACCCGCCAAAACGTACGCTAGTGGCTCCAGCACTGAAGTGTTGCCTCTATGAAGCTAAGCAACTCTTAGTGACGTATGGTAGTAAGAGATAGCTATCTACATCTTCTCTAATCTATGAATGTCAGCACGCTGCAACTCAGATGGAACGTACTTAACCACTATTTCGTTGTTGTCATATTTTTCTCTGATGTAGTGGTAGCGTATGTCGATGTGTTTTGTGCGTTTGTAAAACACCGGATTTTGCACTAACCGTATCGCACTTTGATTGTCCACGTACAAACAAGTTTATTTGTCGCACGAAGAGCCGAGATCTTTTAGCAATTTGCGCAGCCACATTGCTTCTTTTGTAGCTGTTGCCGCTGCTACAAATTCTGATTCAGTTGTGCTTAATACAACTAATTTTTGCCTTTGTGAGGACCAAGACACTGGCCCATTTGCTACAAAGAATATATAGCCCGTGGTTGATCTTCGCGTTTCGATGTCATTGGCGTAATCCGCATCGGAAAAACCAATTAATTCTGCATTGCTACCGCCACTTGTATATTCTAGCCCGTAATTGATAGTGCCTTTCAAATACGCAAAAATTCGTTTGACAGCCCGCCAGTGTTCTACACTGTGGTTATTAAGAAACTTGCTCACTGAATTAACCGCGTAGGCTATGTCGGGTCTTGTTACTGCTGCTAGAAATACTAAGGTTCCAACTGCTTCTCTATACGGTACATCATTTGACAGTGTCTCATTTTCGTCTACCGGATGTAGAACTACGTCTGGATCGACCGGTACACTTATTGGCTTTGCGTTGCACATTCCGAATTTTTCAATTGCTCTTTCGACATACGCACTTTGGTGAATAACTAACGATTTCTTGGCCCGATCGCGCTCGATTTGCATTCCGATGAACAAACTCGAATCACCAATTTTTATTTTAAATGTATCACGTAGATGTTTAGCCAGAATATTGAGTACGGATTTCGATTTTGCAGCAATAAGACCGTCGTCAACAAACAATGCAAGATAGACCGTTTCATTACTAAACTGCCCGACAAAAATGCATTGATCAGCATCACTACACTTGAATTTAAACTGCTTATTTCAGACCGTACAAGGATTTATTTAATTTACACACAACACTGTCTGATGTGTTGTCTTCCACGTTGAGTCCTCTTGGAATTTCCATGAAAATATTTTCTTCTAACTCACCATAGAGAAAAGCAGTTTGTACGTCGAATTGCAACAGTTCCAAGTCTTTTTCAGTTACAATTACTAAAAACACTCGAAGTGAGTCGTATCGCACGACTGGTGCAAAGGTATCGGTGTAGTCGATGTCCTGTCGCTGCATAAGCCCTTGAGCGCATAATCTCGCTTTCAAGAGCTTTGATCCATTTTTCACATCATTTTTGATTTTGAACACCCACTTGGAATCGATGCTTCTTATTCCTGGTGTTTTCTGGACTATTGACCACGTCTGGTTAATGTCGTGTGCATGTAGCTCATTTTCGATTGCATGCATCCACTGCGTAGCTTCACTGCCACTTGTAGCTTCTTCAAATGTACATGGTGTGATATATTCAGCCACATCGCACTCGTATCTGGCGGGTATACGTAATGAACTTCTATCTCGAAGAACACGTCTTTGATTGACAGTAGCTACATCAATCTGTTGGTTCTCAACTTGATTTTCGTCTTCGGGTATTTCTTCGGTTAGTACTTCTGCTTGACGAACAACTTCTCTGTCCGAGTCGTTTGGAAGTACTACTATTTGGTCAAGAAATTCTTCTTCTTCTGCTTCAACCTTTCTGATACGCTCGTTAAAAGTTGCGTCCCTCGTAACACTAACTCGTTTAGTATCTGGATTGTACACTCGGTAGTTTGAAGAGTCACTCTCGTAACCAACCAGAATAATTTTTCGACCTCGAAGATCAAATTTCTTGGTAAATTGTTTTGGAATGTGTACGTATGCAGTAGATCCGAAAATTCGTAAGTGACTTAGTACAGGTTTCTTACCCATCCACATTTCGTAAGGTGATACAGTCCGATTTAGTACATAAATCGCTGTATTTACTGCTTCTGCCCACAGACTCAGTGGTAGAGACTTTGCATGGATCATGGTTCGCGCACTTTCGACGATCGTCCGATTATCCCTCTCAGCTTTACCATTCTGCTGAGGAGAATACGGAGCGGTATTTTCTTTCTTGATTCCTCTAGATTCAAGATACATGTTCATTTGCTGATTGCAAAATTCAAGGCCGATGTCCGATCTCAGAATTTTCATTGGGCGACCAAATTTCGTCGAAATTTCCTTCTCAAAAATTTTAAATTTTTCGAACACATCTGATTTGTGTCGCAAAAAGAACACGCGTCGATAACCGGTTGCATCGTCCTTGAAGGTTAAGAAATACTTCGCGCCTCCAGGTGATTCGACAGACATCGGGCCACAGACATCTGTATGCATAAGCTCACCTGGTTTTGTAACCGTTTTCTCGCGTTTCCTAAACGGTAAACGATGTGCTTTGCCAAGATGACACATTTCACACACAAAATTACTTGTATCAGTTAGTGATATTCCTTGGACGAGCCCTTTTTGGACGAGTTCACGAATCGCACGTTGGTCCACATGACCGAGTCTCTCGTGCCATACACTTAAGTTATACGCTGATACATTTGCTTTTTCTGCACGAAGTTTCGCGACGCGGAAGAGCATTCGATAGATGTCGTTGTTTTGCCTCACGCCCGTTGCTAACACTTGTTGGTCGCAAATTATTTTGACGATATTGTCTTTAAAATTTACCTCAAAGCCTTTTTTCGTACACGCGCCAACAGAAAACAAGTTTTTCTTTAAACCAAGCACATAAAGCACATTTTCTAATTTTGCACTATGCCATAAACCACCGATAAGTCTCTGCACTGGCACTGTACCTTCACCCGCAATCATGCATACTTCACCATCACCAAGAACTACTTTCCGGCCATCTGGTGTTGGACAAAAATCGATCATCCTGTCACGACGGTTCGTCATATGTTTGGACGCACCGCTGTCAGTGAGCCAGACTTCACATTGTTGCATCGAAAGCAATGCTTGCAACTCATTGCTGCTCGGCGTTTTCAATTTACTCGACGCGCACTCTTCACGACCCGTTTTTTCAACTACAAATGCACAGTCACGTGACTGGTCATTGTTGTCTTTTCTTCCGCACTTTTTGGTTGGGCACTCATACGCAAAATGTCCCATTTTGTGGCACTTGAAACATTCAACATCCTTCTTTGATTTTCCTCTTTTTGTGTCCTTTGGCTTTCCGCGTTGTTTCACTGCTGTAAGTGCACTTGCCCCTGCTTCACTTTCATTGGTCATTCTGGCTTCTTCACGAATTAGCCTTTCAGTTAGATTGTCTAACGTTTGACGTTTCGGGTCAACACTGTCCCAAGCAGTTTGAAGTGCGCTGTATTTGGGAGGCAAACTACCGAGAATCTTCGCGATCACAGTAAGTTCTGTCACTTTTTCACCTACGTCTTCAATGTTTGCAGCTAAATTTCGAATTTTTGCGATATGCTGAACGACCGATTCACTCGACGACATACGATATTCATGAAACTTTTTGCTCATGAATACGACATAGATTGTCCCACATTTCTTTAGCCGACTCACACACTAATAAAGGCTCGAGTTGTACGTACTCTAATGCCGACGAAATAAGAAACATTGCTTTCGCGTTATCGCGCACCCACGCTTTTGCTTTTGCCGAAGTTCGCTCTGCTGGCAGCACTCTGGAGCCATCTACGATGTCATCTATTTCGTTTGCACAAAATAAAGCATTTATTTGGAATTTCCAACCCTGGAAATTTGTCCCGTCAAATTTCCTGATGTTACGTGCAGAGATATCTTGAGACATGATGAATGCAAACGAACACTTGCCTGTTTTTCTCAAACATGGAAGAAAAAAATGGCCTCGCGCTCCTCGTACAACAATGGCCGCCGCCCGAACAAGATTTTATGCACCACTTTACTTTTTCACACTCTCTTTGCACAGTATGGCTGAACTGGGCCCATAATCTGTTAATGCAAATGTTGAAAATCACTTTCGCCTGAAAAGAGCAAGTAAAGAATGCAAGAAATCACTACTAAAGATTGTATTTATTGAACAGAACTTATTACTACAAAATACTAAAGTTACTCTACTAACAATAATGGACGACGACTAACTAACGGGGGTGCGCTCTGCTTTAATACGCACACACTTTATATTACATTATCAGACACAGCGAGACCTCTAGGGTTACACATTAGAACGCGATAAACAGATTTCTTTAACATTTTGCTTGATATTTTGTATTGTCGTAAGTAGTACACGACAATACGGCGCGTTCGTGGCGGAAACCCTTAATTTGCTTGGAAAATACAAAATATCAAGCAAAATATAACACTTTATTGTTTATAGTGCGTAACTTATGTGCGACATTTTCCTATTACACTCTTATAAGACAACGACCATACTGAGCTGAGCTTAAGTGACAATTTTATTTAAACAATTTTAATAATTAGTGTGCGCTGTGCGACCGATTAACCACAGTGATTAGTGCTAGTGAGAGACAGAGACTCAATTAGAAAAAAAAATAAGCGGCATTTAATCAAAGGATGTTCAATACACTGTTACCTATAAGTGGTCTAGCTTAGTCGATATATTTACATGTTAAAGTTTAAGAAAATGGATAGTTTTTGGTGTGCACCCATACTATTTTACAACCAGTCAAATGCAGTATGCTGATATCGAAATATACATATACATCGATGGTGTGATCATATTTACCACCGGCGTGGTCCACTGGATACCTCGAGCAAGTTTATTACGCACTTAAAAATAAGTGGGCCAGTGGCGTAGCATGAAACTATATAAATACTTTCAAAATGATAACAATAAGAACAAGTAACACAATAAAAACAACCAAAACAACTAACAACTAAACAACAACTAAAAATTAAGCACACTTCAAAATGACTGAAAAATCAACATCAAAATTCTGTTTTTCACTTTGCATTAATCACTTAAACTGTCACTACTGTCGTTATCATTTCCTACATTTATGATTATTGGATCAATTATTCGATCAATACGGATATCCAAATCCCACATTCTGTCTTTCAGAGAAGAAAAAGTACAAATAATGAAATGGTACTACAGTAGTAGTTCTGCACAGGAAGTAATTGGCAAATTTAGTTTGGCAATTGAAAATAGACTGCCCCACGGTATCCCTACTTAAACCACTTCAACTTAAAGATCCGCCCGAGGGTCTGCCCGTCTACGAGCTACTATTATTACAAGCTACTGTTTAAACCCTATAAAAATGCACGTCCCTGGAACGGCTGTCACAGCATGATTTATCGCTCTTCGTACTTTTTGGACCGACTATAGTTTAGGATAGTTTTCTATTATTAGCATGTAAGTTTATTAAAGTCTATTAATTAGTGCAAAGACCCTAAAAGAAGTGGCCCTTAGCCCGTCTTTGTCCACGATATTGACGTTTTTACAGTGTTTAATTATAATTGATCGTAAATTCCTAACAAGTGCGTTTTTTACATTGACAATTCCGATCATTCCGACAATCAAGTTCAAATCATCTTGATTACGCGGACTCACGGTACGATTGGCCCGCCCGCCTAGCAACAGCGACTCTCTATCAACACTCCGCGAATCAAGACCAAGTTAAAGACATTCAGACTTCGAGGGCGAATTGTAAAACTTACTCCACCGCTTAGCGACAGTGAGCTTGACGCGTACAAATTTGAATTTGCGAAACCTAACGTGAATAGCACAGGTCCGGACCCGGAAAATCTTAATTCTAACTCTGCAAATTCAAGTAGCCTAAGTGGCAATAGCGACACCCTTCGCTATTACGGCTCGATGGCTACATTACCAATTTCAACAACCACCCTTACGGTGACTACAACCACCTCAACAAGTCCTTCGGCATTAAATAATTTAACTTCAACATCGGCATTAAATAATTTACTGGCATCTGCAACAACAGGCGCATCAAATTTAACACCCACAGTAGATGAAGCAATGGCTACTGATGACATCCCCAATCTGCGGCCAACTAACCTTGAAGCTCAAGGGGCTAAACCGCGATCAACTCCACCTTCGTTTGTCATGCTCAAACCGACCAGAGAAAGCAAAGATAAAAAAAGGAAGCCACGGTCTCCAACACTGTCACCAGATGGATTTCTTCACCCCGCTAAAACTAGCAGGCTCTTAAAAAGGCCAAAACTGCCCCCCCTTACCAAAAATAAATTCAATGCACTTTCTGATTATAGTAGCTCAGATTCTGACATGGACATTGGAGAGGACGTCAGCGTTCAGCACAAGCCCCGTCCGAATAAGAAGCCCACCACCGCTGCTGCCGGCACTGCCGCCGCCAACAATACCGCTCCAAAATCTCCTCCTCCCATAATCCTCAAAGGAAAACCATCCAACCATAAACAGCTAATATCCTTTCTTGACACGCATGTTAAGAAAGGATATTATATTAAGACGAGCGTTGGGTTACGCCCATTTAGAACAAGTGGGTAAAGAAGATGGTTGTCCGGAGCTACTTCAAACGATTTCTTCTAGAATGCGCTGTGTACACATTTATTTTTATAAAAGCGGTTTCTGTTGAGGAAAATTAATTAACGCAAAGAAATCTGCCTTCTAACATTTTTAGCATACTACAATCGCAACAAAAAATACATATATGCTTCTGCATAATAATAGTACATCTCTATTCTTTGTTTTATACCTAATCGAAAAAGGATAGAGTTACACTCGTCACTCAGTGTGCCTAGGTGCATAATTGCTATTTGTGTATTAAGAGCGCAAAGTGATACTTTGTCGCGCGAGCCAGAATGTTGTCGTGCGACGCGATAGCGGAGCACGACAATCTGGCAAAAGCGACAAAAACACTTTGCGCTCGAAATACACACAAGATTTTTCCTACAATCGATTTTAAATTAAATTTTTGTTGCAAAAATGTAAAATTAATATTTTGACGACAAATAAAAATGTGATTATATCATCGGTAACCAAGAAACGCTAATTTCTAAAAACAAAAACTATTGTTTTACTGCATTGTTTTGATTTAGCGAGCGAGAAAGTCAGCAAAAACATCTAGAGCGGGAAAGTGACAACTTCTCGGAAAACGCCCACTTTTCGTTGTCAAATGAAAGCATAAAGGCCTACTTTTATATGCGATTGTAGGAAAACACAATATTGTACGGTATTATATTGATTAGGAGCCATCTGTGATTAGCTTACCGAACTAAACGGCATTTAACATGGCACTAAATGTCATTTAAAATTTTTACAGTTTGCACCATTTCACATTTGATTCATACTTTTTAGTCAAATTACTGCAAAATATGCTTTGAACTTTTAGAGATAGATTTTGACATACTTGTTTGGGCTTCTGTTAACACGAGTTGTAAAAAATCAATAGAAAAAATTTTAAACTTCAAAATTTAATAAATAATTAACCAAGGCACAATTTGATAAACATAATAATACATGAGCTTGGGTTGTTAATTGTTTTTTGAAAAATATATTGTAATTCATAACTTTTTGCGTGTTTTAGCTAACAAGTATGAAATAAAATGGTAATGTAGCGACATCTAGTTAGCGTTGCTTTCCGACCGCCCCACTTAAATATTCTAGGTACAACACTAAAGGCCCATTTATAGTTCGTCGTTAACCGTATCCGTAGCCGTAAGAAACTCAGTTCCTGATTGGTTTGTACAATTTGGCAATTCAAAATAGACCAATCAGAATCTGAGTTTCTTACGGTTACGGCTACGGTTAACGACGAACTATAAATGGGCCTTAACCTGTACATCACTGACGCAGCTGAACAGAAGAACCTGGTTGCAGTCTACGAAGGCAAAAACGACGAATTCCACACCTACACCCCGCAAGCTGAAAAGACGCACGCGTTCGTCATCTCTGGACTTCAGGCTGGAATAACCCCTGAAGAAGTCATCGAGGAATTAAAGGAGAGGCAAATTCCGGTTCTTAAAGTTTTCCCAATGAAAACCAAATTCAACCCGCTATACATGGTGGTAACATTTGGCAGTGTTACTCTTTCCAGCCTCCAAAAAAACATCAAATACCTGGCTTATACGAAGATCACGTGGAGCCGCCACACAAATAAAAAGTACATCATCTAGTGCAAGCGCTGCCAGGTTTGGGGCCATGCAACAACCAACTGCCGACATAATCCCAAGTGTGTCAAGTGCTCTGAGGACCACTGGAGCAAGGATTGCACCCTAAGCAAAGAATCACCACCAAAATGTATAAACTGTGGACAGGAACACACTGCGAACAACACAGAGTGTCCTGTCTACAAGGCAAGGATGGCAAGTATCCTGAAAACTTGAGAGGTCAACCCAATTCAAACGAGGGAGGCCAAGCAGCAGTCGGGATACACCCACTACCTATTCCCGGCTCTCAAGCCCAAGTATGTACCTGCGTCACAGCCAACAACGGACGTCTGGACCGAACGCACCCAAAATAGGCAACCACCCATACAACCACGACCACCCCTCGCGACAAGTGGACAGGAAGCAGCGCAAACAACAGGTCAGTACGACACATTTAACAGACTTAGTACACTCGTCAGTCAAACCAATAATTTAATAAATTTAAATGCAACAGTTCAGACCCTTAAAGACCTCAATGCAGGTCTTGCTACAATTGTAGACAGGCGGGAGCGGTTTGTGCACCTGGTTGACTTTCTGGAAAACAATTTACACAACTACGATTTTTAATAGGCCTTCGAGTTTGCTGCTGGAACTCTAATAGCATGGGTGATAGAAGGACAATTGTGGAAAACTTTATTTCGCAAAACAAAATTGACATCATGTTCCTAAATGAAACTAAATTACAGCCTAGGGATAATTTCAAAATAAATAAATTTAAAGTAATTAGACTAGATAGACCTGGTGAGCACAGAGGCGGTGAAGTGGCAGTGATAGTAAAAAACTAAATTGATTTTAAGCAGATTCATGTTCCTAATATCAATAATATTGAAGTAGTAGCAATTCAGTTGCCAAACAGGACCGTAATTATGACAGCCTATATGCGTCCAAAGCAGAAGCACTTTTCTGCTAACTTGGACAGAATTTTTTGTACGACAAGAAAGGTGATCCTGATTGGTGACCTGAATTGTTGTCACACAGATTGGAACAACACTCGAAATAACACAAATGGGATTTCCCTAAAAAACTTTATGGATGGCAGGAACCTGAATCTGGTTTTCACTGACACTCCCACCCATTATCCCACAAACGGAATGACACCTACTACAATTGACATAGCAATTTCAAAAAACTTGAATTTTCCAATAGATCTGAAGCAGTTCTGTGAGCTAGATTCTGACCATAATCCAATCTATTTCGATTTATATTTGGTCAATAGTCAAGAAAATGACATAACTCACTACAGAAGCCTCAGAAAAACCAATTGGAAAAACTTCAGAAACGATCTGAATAGCATGACAAAAGTCACTCCCTCAATTCATACAATTGAACAGCTTGAGAGTGAAGTAAATTTATTGACTAAAAACATCCAGACAGTAATTCGCAAACACAGTGGATTGATCTCCAACAGGGAGCCGGAAATTCTGCCTGATTACATTAAACAACTAATAAAATCAAAAAACAAACATCGTAAATTATATCAAAGCACGCTCGACATTAACGAAAAAATTATTACTAATCGTTTAACAGCAATTATTCGGAAGGAAATCAAACTTTTTAAAAATGCAGAATGGCATAATTTCCTAACGAAATTGTCGCCTCACGACAATTCGTTATGGAAAGTCACCAAACGACTGAAAAACAGAAAATCCAAAATTGAAAGAATGCTAGTCAATGGTAGAAGCTTTTTCCTTGACAAAGACAAGAGCAAACTACTGGCTGATACGTTTGAAAAAGTTCACGTACTCCAGGATCACTTGGATCCTGCAGTCGAGAACAATATTAATTTAAAGCGCGGCGAAACAGTTCAGCACAAGAAATGTATCACCCCAGGCGAGTTTGCGAATGTCTTTGCCACGCCAGACGAGATACGATATATAATACCAAAACTTAAAAATAACAAATCCCCCGGACATGACGAAATCACGAACAAAGTGGTAAAGAATGCACCTAGGAAAGTACTGGTGCGTTATCAACTGACGTACGTTATCAATAGCGTGCTGAAATTTCAACACTTTCCGCGATCATGGAAAAGTGCGCTAGTTGTGCCAGTGCCCAAACCTAAAAAGGACCATTCTCTGCCACAAAACTACCGACCCATCAGCCTGCTGCCTATTCTATCAAAAATCTCCGAAAAAGTCATTCTGAACAGACTGAACAAGCACACGAGATCCAGGAAAGTCTTACCAGACTTCCAGTTTGGATTTCGTGATAAGCATAGCACTGTTCATCAACTGATCAGAATGACTAATGAAATCAGCGTGCACTTTAATAGAAAAGGCGCTTCAGTTATGGCTGTATTCGATATAGAGAAGGCGTTTGATAGAGTCTGGCATCGGGCTCTAATTTGTAAAATGAAAACCTTCAGATATCCTCAATATTTGATTGCATGGATTGATGACTACTTGAATAGGCGAACGTTTGAAGTAAAGGTTGGTAAATCGAATGCAACTAAACGAACCATAATGGCAGGAGTGCCCCAAGAGTGCTGGCAAGAGTGCTGGTCCAAGGACGGATCCTTGGACCAGCACTCTTCAACATTTATATTGCAGATATACCAACTTTTGCTAAAACAAGCATTGCACAATTCGCGGATGATACTGCTATTATTGCTCACAGTTATATTGCCGAAATTGCGAACAGACAAATCCAGTTCCATACGACGATCTTGGAAAATTGCTGCAAGCAATGGAAAATTCTGTTAAATAGCAATAAAACTGAAACATCACTATTCACCCATAAACTTGCTCATAATAAGGTCTTCAAACCACTTGTAGTTGGGCAATCCAAATTTTACCCTGCCACACAAATCACCTATTTAGGTGTAATTTTGGACCAACGGTTATGCTTCAATAAACATATCGAGCGGACGAGGAACAAAGCTCTGGCTGCACTGTCGCAAGTGTATCCACTGCTCAATCGGAACTCTGCCTTAAACATAGCAAACAAAGTCATACTATACAAGACAATAATTCGACTAATCCTTATGTACGCGGCTCCAGTGTGGTGTAGCATCGGCGCGTCATCAATGCAGATTCTGCAGAGGATCCAAAACAAATGCCTCAGATTGGCAATTAGTGGTGATTACCTCACGAAAATTGCTGACATGCATGAACTCACTGGAGTCGAGTACTTGAGTGATATCATATATCGTACATCGGCTTCATTCTACAACAAGAAAATGAAAATTAACAAGCTTACCAAAGATGTAACAAATGATGAATTCCCACTTGAGTATTTGCGTATAAATAATAAGAATTACAGTTTTTAGAACGATGAAAGTATTTATATTACAAAAGGAATTAATTGACTTTTTACAGACAGTAAAAACAAAAAAATAGTTCAATGTTACTAGATATTTTTTTTTTACATATCAAACGCGAACAACAGATATAGTAAATATGTTTTCTCACTACCATATAGGTAAATTGACATTACATTGATAAAAAATCAAATGTAATGGAAAGTAGAACACCTAGCTACCTTAACAACGCGCCGTAACTATGTAAAAACAATATTTACCGCGGCAGGTCACTTTCCGCATTAGGTCACTTTCCGCGATAGGACACTTTCCGCGCTAGGGTGTCTAAAAATTAAAAATATACCAAACGAATGAGGAATATATTTAAAATAATTTAATTTATTTATTAAAATTAATACTAACAGAACAATTTGAACAATTTGAAAGGGTAATTGAAGGAACATTGTTTTTTTTTTGGACTGACAACACCCAAATGAATGTGCAAAATTATTGTTCAAATTATACATTGCCTTAGCAACCATTCAGCATAGACGACTAGATTTTATAATATTATAAATATAAACACGAAACCAGTGTGCCGCGACTTTTTGATAGATATAAATGGAATGTCAGTTTATTAATTTAGTAGAGTTTACTAATGATTTTCAAATTGGTAGTGAGAAAAACGTAATGCGCAACACGCAGGTAAGTATCTTTTCTGTCCTCGGAAGATTGTGTACCTCGGCTCCGCCTCGGTACACAAACTTCTACCTCGGACAAAAAAGTTTACTTACCGCTACTAGTAGCGCAAATAACTATTCCTTAACTGCAAACATACATGATTGTAATACCAACACTCCTCCTCAATCATGTAAACCCAACATTTCTCTAAACTTGACATGTTTAGATGTTGACAATGGTTTTGTCAATATGTCAGCCAACATTTCTTCTGTTGGGCAATAGATGCATGATATCAATTTTTTATCAATATAATCCTTTACAAAATGTCGTCTGATATCTATATGTTTGGTTCGGCTCGACAACTTTTCTTCCCGAATTAAATTAAGACAGCTTTGATTGTCTTCAAAAATAATTGTTGGGGCATCAAACGTTTGTTTTATATCTTCTAACAAACGTCTTAACCAGATAGCTTCTTTACATGCTTCCGAGAGCGCAACAAATTCTGCCTCAGTTGATGATAACGTGACAAGTTCTTGTTTTCTACAACTCCAACTTATTATTCCACCATTTAGAATAAATACGTATCCACTATTGGATTTTCGGTCTACTTTGTCTTCTGCCCAGTTAGCGTCTGCGTAACCAAATAATAATTTGTTGCTATCTTGTTTGCCGAGAACCAACTTCAAAGTGGCTGTTGCCTTCAAATATTTTAGTACACGTTTCAATTCATTCCAGTCTTCTATGCGTGGTTGACTAACTCTTTGTGCTAAAATTGCCACACTTGCTGATATATCCGGTCTAGTATTTACCGAAATGTAAAGTAAACAACCTATCAACTTTTGATAATTAATATTGTTTAGCAACCAACCATCATCTGAATTGCTGACATCCTTTCCGTAATTGACACACATTGGAACTACTGAATCTTTAGCGTTATCAAGCCCAAAGTCTAAGATGACTTTGCGAATGTAGTTTGATTGGCACAACTTAAATATACCATTTGAGTCTCGTGTGACTTCAATTCCAAGATAATGTTTAACTTTTCCTAAGTCTTCAATTTGAAATTTCATATCTATTATTTTCCTTATTTCTTGTATTATGTTTTCTTTCTTGGCCAGAACAATCAAGTCATCAACATAGATTAACAGTAAGCTCCATCCATCTATTTCTTTTCTTGTGTATAAACACTGATCAGCTTTGCTTTGCTGAAACCCTGCATCAATTAATACAGAATGTATTGCTTCATTCCAGGACTTAGCAGCTTGCTTTAATCCATACAGACTCTTTTTCAATAAGCATACTAATTCTTCCTTTCCTTCTTTTTCAAAGCCTGGCGGTTGCTTCATAAAAATTTCTTCTGTTAACTCACCATTTAAGAAAGCTGTTTTTGCATCAAGATGTCTGACTTCGTAATTTTCTTTTGATGCAATTGACAACAATGTTCGAAATGTTGTTTGTCGTGTAACCGGTGCAAAAACCTGATCATAATCAGTTCCATATTTTTGCATAAAACCTTTTGCGACCAAACGCGCTTTATATCGTACAATTACGCCCTTTTCATCTGTCTTAATTTTATATACCCACTTGCAACCAATTGCTTTTCGTCCATCTGGTAACATACACAATTCCCATGTCTTGTTTTCTTTTAATGACTTCATTTCATTTTCCATAGCCTTGATCCATTCTAGTTTATTTTTGTCTTCTAACGCTTCTTTTAATGTCTTTGGTTCAACAATTGAATAAACCCATTCTCCATATCTATCTGATGTTTGACCTTTATTCATACGACTAGATCGTCTATTCAAATTACTTGGTTCAGGTTCATCTATGTCATCCTCGACTCTCAAATCAGACTTGGTAATATTTTCTTCAGTGCCTCTTTCTTGAACTTCAATTTCATTCATTTCAAAATTTGTAAACTCTGATGTTTCTTCATTCCCTGTCAGCACAAGCACAATCTCAGTTTCATCGCTGAGATAACCAATCGAATTCGGTAGCGCACACGCGTGACCAGACCGGCAGGCTCGAGGCACAGGTGCGCAACCACTCGTCCTCTCACCTCCATCGACTGCCTTGCAAGCAACATCGACAAACAAAGCAGCTTATATTGTAAACGTGTTAATGGACATATATGTGAATATATATATAATAGTATCGTGTAATTTGTATTTATTTCACTGGCGACGAGGATAAATTATCATAATAAAATCGATATTAGTGTAACGTTTCGTCTTTACGGTGTGCAGCGCGTCTAGTCGTTTACCAATTCAAAATGGCGTTGATCGGAAATTTACCGGAATTCAATGCAGAAGACGATTTTCTTATTTTCCAAGAAAAGTTCACGGAATTATGCACAGCAAACAAGATATCGGATGAAAAAATTAAAGTGGCATTGTTAATCAGCTCTTTGTGCACTGAAGCATACAAAACACTCAGGGATTTGTGTTTTCCAGCAAAGCCTAATGCTAAAAGCCTCGATGAGCTGTGCAATTTTTTGAAGAAGCATTATTCTCCTGTTGTGAATGTTTTTCGAGAGCGAATAAAATTTTACCAAGCAAACCAATCGTCAACTGAATCATGTGCGGAATGGTACGCAAAAATAAAGAGACTGGCCATGAACTGCAACTTTGCAGACATAACGTGCGTTTTGGTGGATCGATTTATATCTGGCTTAAAGCCTGGGCGAATATTGGATCGACTAGTCGAAGAAAGCCATGGCAAATCAATGGATGATTTATTAAAAATTGCGATGGCTAAAGAAACCTCAATGGCTCACGCCCATTCGAGCGAAGACAACCAAAAAGACGAAGGAAGAGTATTGGTTTAAGAAAAAAGCCGTCGGGCCGAAGACGCGAAATGGAAGAAAGAAAGGGAAAACGTGAAAACGACCGTTCACGTCATTTCTATCAACGGAGGGAGCAAAAAAGTGACGAAAGGCAATCATATGGACAGCGCCTTGCTAAACCGACAATTTGTAATTGTTGCGGAAAACCCCACAATGGACCATGTATCTACAGGAATTATGAATGCAGCAAATGCCATAAAAAAGGGCATTTAAGGAGAGTTTGTAAGGTTAGTAATTACCAAATGCTTAACATAGACGAAAACGAAAGCGACAACAATTACTGTTCACTCTCTGAAATTTCTGACGATGATTGCAATCAACTGTTTTCAATTCAACCAATACATAATATTTTGCAAAATTTCAATAAGACTAAACCTATTTTAATCAAAATAGGCATAGACAACAAACATTATGAGATGGAATTAGATTCAGGCTCATGCATCACCGTGATAACTTTAAAATTTTATGAAAAATATTTGAAAAACCATAAATTAAATAAATGTAAAAATATTTTCACGGGATATTTAGGCGAAAGAATTGTACCAGAAGGCACTATAACTGTTAACGTTGAATATAATGGCGTTGAAAAATGTTTAAATATTTTTGTCGTCCCCAAGGGTTCGACCTGTTTGTTAGGACGAGATTTTATTAACGATTTTAATGTATTTCATAATGTGTTTGAGGTAAAAATGGACGAGGAAGCGACGGTAAGAGAGATGATGAAATCCACATTCCCTCAGGTTTTTGATGGGAAGTTAGGACTTTACAAATATGGAAAAATTAGTCTCAAATTGAAGCCAAATGCTGTCCCTTTTCACTGCCCGCCGAAATCTGTTCCTTTTGCTTTAACAAAAAAATGGAGGAGGAGCTAGTAAGATTGGAAGCAAGCAAAATCATTTCGCCAATACTGACAGCTGATTGGTCTTCATACGTGGTACCTGTATTGCGTAAGAACAACTCAATCCGTATCTGTGGTAGCTATGTCAGATTAAATAATTGTTTACAAGATGTATATTACCCGCTTCCAAAAATCGAAGACATTTTCGCGAAATTGCACGGTAATATAAAATTTTCAAAAGTAGATTTGTCGGATGCTTTCCTACAGTTTGAATTAGACGAGGAGTCAAAGAATTTAGTAGCAATATCAACCCATAAAGGGCTATTCAGAGTAAACCGAATGCCTTTCGGCATTAAATGCTCAAGTTTTTATTTTCAAAAGCATATAAACCAACTTTTTCAGGGTACGGAAAACGTGTTCGCTTTTCAGGACGATATCCTAATAGGGCATAAAAAAGGAGAAAGCTCCACAGACAGGTTAAGTTCGGTTTTCAAAATTTTAAATGACGCGGGACTGAAAGTAAATTTAGACAAGTGCAGTTTTTTGCAGAATAGGGTAGCATATTTAGGGCATATTTTATCAAACGAAGGTATATTCAAAGATGAATCCAAAGTAAAAGCCATTTCGGCCGCTCCACGGCCTCAAAATATCACTGAGCTTAGGTCCTTTCTAGGTATGACTAATTACGTCAGCAAGTTCGTGCCAAATTTCGCAAACATTGTAGCTCCACTATACGACCTATTGAAAAAGGATCAGCGCTTTTCGTGGAATCAAACCCGCGATCAAGCTTTCGAAAATATAAAGAAGGCTATAACTTCCGGAAAAGCTTTAACTTATTACAACCCCGACTTACCAACATTCGTCACATGCGATGCTTCGGAACGCGGCATATCTTCTATTTTGTCACATACATTACCTAGCGGTCAAGAAAAAATCGTGGCATGCGTGTCGCGAACGTATTCAAAACCTGAAGCAAATTATAGCACCTTACACAAGGAAGCGCTCGCGATATATTTCGGAATACAAAAATTTCAAGAATACATATACAGGCGTAAATTTTACTTGCGAACCGACCAAAAAGCGCTTGTTACCATTTTTAGCGAAAAGAAAGACGTCAATCTAATGTACACAAATCGGCTAAAACGATATGCTCTTTACCTTTCAAATTTCAACTATGAGATCGCTCACATTAAAGGTACCAAAAATTTAATAGCGGACTGTCTTTCTAGATTACCATTAGAAGCCGAACAGCAAGATTTAAAAGCAGAAAATAACGGTGTTTATTTTGCATTGGACATACCAGTTGATAATAAAAAAATCGCGAGCGAAACCGCGAATGACTTTATTTTAAAAAAGGTATTTCACTACGTAAAAAATAGTTGGCTCTACTCAGTAGATCAAAATTTAAAACCATTTCACGACAGAAAAGACGAATTACAGATCGTAGGCGAATGCATCTTTTACGGGCACAGAATCATTATACCTAGTACGATGCAAAGTACCATTTTGAACAAATTACACAGTGCACATGACGGAATAAACAGAACCAAGGCTCTGGCAAGGTCATACGTTTGGTTCCCGGGTATCGACGGGAAAATTGAAAATATAATTAGGTCATGTCGCGCTTGTTTAAAATTTAGACAGGAACCCCCAAAGTGTGAAAAACCTTGGCCTTCAGCTCACACACCCTTTGAAAGGATACACATCGATTTTTTTGATTTAAGAGACATCCATTTCTTGGTCATAATTGACGCCTATAGTAAATGGCTGGAAGTCTACCAGATGCGTAACATCACATCAGAACAAACGATCCACGCTTTGCGGGATTGTTTTTCGCGGTTCGGTTTACCTAATCTTATAGTTTCGGATAAAGGGCCGTCACTAGTTTCACACGAAATGGAACGTTTTTTCAAAAACAACGGTGTAAAACATCTAACAATAGCCCCCTACAACCCCCAGAGCAATGGTTTAGCCGAGGTTTCGGTAAAAACCACGAAACAAAAGTTAAAAACGGCTTTAGAGCAAGACAACTCGATCAAGATCTCCGTGTTATTAACGAGATTCCTTTTTCACTACCGAAATACCCCACACACAACCACGCAAAAGACTCCTTGTGAATTAATGCTGGGTCGTAAACCCAGAAACCGTTTATCAATTATGCACGACAACCTAATAAGAGACAACAGTAGGGAAGCATCCCCAAAAATTCGCGAATTCTCCGTTGGCGATCTAATAATGGCACGAGATTATTCAATTCCCAATAAGAAACAATGGGCCGTTGCCAAAATTTTAAAAAAAAACTAGCTCTGTAATCTACTATTGTGAAACGGAGGCCGGTTTAATTTGGAAACGCCATCCCAATCAAATTATAAAAAGGGAGGAAAAACGCGAGGAAATAAAAAGGGACAGCACGCAAGCAGGACAAAGCTATGTTGGCAAACCTGACGGAAAGTTGGGGAGAGTAATCACTCCCGAAACCGATCGCAATCCGATCATTGCAGACCTCAGGAAAAATGTAAACGGGAACGTACAAGAAAACGCGTTTGCAAACACGATAAGCGAGCCAGCCGGCAGCGATTCCTCATCTACCGTACGAAGAACACCGAACAGGGGGGAAGTCGAACAAGCCAAAATCGAAAGCAGCAGGCCAAGAAGAGCCACAAGAAAGCCACTAAAACTGTCTGATTAGATCCGTAACACAAGTTGCAGGATACTTTGTTTAGTAATTGTTAGTAATTATCTCTTTTGGTTTTTTGTGGCATGTAACTCTACGCATCGACACTCAAAAGTAAGGGTGGATATGAGATAACCAATCGAATTCGGTAGCGCACACGCGTGACCAGACCGGCAGGCTCGAGGCACAGGTGCGCAACCACTCGTCCTCTCACCTCCATCGACTGCCTTGCAAGCAACATCGACAAACAAAGCAGCTTATATTGTAAACGTGTTAATGGACATATATGTGAATATATATATAATAGTATCGTGTAATTTGTATTTATTTCAATCGCCATGCACTTTAATTGAAACAAAACGCACATCACGACTAATGACTAACTTTTTATCTTCTTGATCATAGCAACGATACGCTTTCGAGTTTCCATCATACCCAACAAAAATCATTGATTTTGCAGTATTGTTTAATTTATGGCGTTTTTCTTCGGGAATATGAACAAAACATTCTGATCCAAAAATGTGCATTTCACTTATGCCTTCTTTGAAGCCATTCCATATTTCAATTGGTGTCTTATCAATTGTTCTGGTTATTACACGATTTTGCAAATAATTGGCTGTGTTCAGTGCCTCAGCCCAAAATTGATATGGCAATTTAGCATCAGTGAGTAAGCATCGTGCCATTTCCACCAGCGTTCGATTTTTTCTTTCTGCTACTCCATTCTGCTGGGGTGTGTAGGGTGCAGTGTATTGAATTTCAATTCCTTTAGCATTTAGATAGTCTACGAGAGTTTTGCTTCTATATTCTCCTCCTCTGTCCGAACGAATTGTGCGTATTTTACGTCCAAATTTGTTTGATGTCAGTGCAATGTAGTCTTTAATTTTACTTTCTACTTCAGATTTTTTTGTAAGCAAATAGATAGTACTGTAACGAGAAAAATCGTCTATAAACGTCAAAACATATTTCTTTCCTCCAAAAGATGTTGTGCGCATCGGACCACAAACGTCTGTATGAATGAGATCAAGTACTGCCGATGTTTTTGTGGATGATGTTTTTGGAAATGGAAGTCTTGTAGTTTTAGACTCCAAACATGTTTTACATTGTTCCTGAATTCCACAATCAATTATCTTTAGTCCTTTGATTGATTTATATTCAGCCATTTTCTTTATTGCTTGTGGATCTCGGTGACCAAACAAACGATGCCAATAATGTATGCATTTTCCATTATCGTTGACGGTACACACCTTTTCTGCTTCACGAAGCTTGTACAAATTGTTTATACTATCCGCCACCACAATTTGTTTTTTATTCTGTTCAATTGTACACTTGTCTTTCCCAAATGTAACCATAAAACCTTTTTGACACAGTTTCGATACAGAAATTATGTTTCCAGAAATTTGCGGTGCATACAAAACATCTGTAAGCGTTACCAATGACACATCTCCATTCTCGTTCACAATATTCATCTTGCACGTTCCTTTGCCTTTGACACATTCTTTATTGCCATTGGCTACATCAATTTTGCTGCATTCTTTAATATCTAACGTGCTAAAGAGATTTTTGTCGCTTGACACATGACTTGTTGCACCAGAGTCTATAATCCATCCTTGGTCATGTCCAGATGTAATGTTAAACAAAAACTCTTGTTTCTCTTCTTCAACTGTATTTGCTCTTTCATTTGCACTGTTTGAAAAATGATTAGGATTACTTTTCGATTTATTTAAATGACCTTCTTTCTTGCAAAAATAACACATAATTTTATTCGTCATCTTTAATGTTAAAGCACTATCTTCTGAGAGGTTTCTATTTGCTTCTCTTCGACGTAAATATTCTCCAATAAGCTTCGATTGCACTAACGAAATTGTCAAATCATCATCTGGCCTCACTTCAAGCGCTGTGACTAATACGTCATAACTTTCTGGTAAACTACTTAAAATGAGTGCCACACGCCAATTTTCGGGTATTTGATTTTCACCCAAATCAACCAACTTTTGAAACAAATCACCTAATTCCGCAAGATGCATTTCCATATTACCATTTTCAGGCAATTGCATTTTGCAAATACGTCGCATTAACATAACTTTATTTCCCAGAGTGTTTTTTTCATGATATTCTTTGAGCGCATTCCATGTCTCTTTTGCTGTATTCTTTGATCGAATGATCCCTAACTGACTATCATCTACCATCAAACCAATTGAAGCACGAGCTAGATCATCCTTTTCTTTCCACATTTTTGCTTCCTCAAGATCTGCTGGTTTATTTGAATCTACCGCTGTCCAAACCTTTTCTTTAATCAGTAGTAACTCCATTTTGTATTTCCACGTGAAATAGTTTTCATTGTTCAACTTCGCAAATTGCAGTCTATTCATTTCAGCCATGATAATGAAAAAAATTGCCTTTAGGATTCTTATTATTTGTTAACTGGGCCCATAACCTGATGAATTCCCACTTGAGTATTTGCGTATAAATAATAAGAATTACAGTTTTTAGAACGATGAAAGTATTTATATTACAAAAGGAATTAATTGACTTTTTACAGACAGTAAAAACAAAAAAATAGTTCAATGTTACTAGATATTTTTTTTTTTTACATATCAAACGCGAACAACAGATATAGTAAATATGTTTCCTTAACTGCAAACATACATGATTGTAATACCAACAACAAAATCAGTGCAGATTGTAAGAAGGACCGATGAAGGCCGAATCATGCACAGACTCCCCTACCAGAAACTAAACAAACTTGGTCTGCTTCATAGGGTTTGAATTTTGAAATTGCTATTGTTGGTGCTACCACTGCCTGTGCGTCTCTTTACCACTTCATACATACACTTATATTTCTATTATATAAGTTTATTATTTTATTATCGTTTTTCACATTCTTATTGTTCTTTTATACCCTATGCTATTACTCATTCATTTACTTATTTATAACTAATACTATTCGAGCGTAATTTCGATTTTACAATAACCAAGGATACATATCTATTAATTGCTGTGTGCTGCTTTCCGGATGGTGAAACTGGTGCGGATCGATCGGGGCTGTTTGCGAACAAACCTGTGTTGAGACTGCCTGGAGTCACTTATCCGAACTGTTGTCTAACTCTGCTGCTTGTCTGCGTTTTGGCGTACGTAAATATAAAACCATATAACTAGTATTTATATTATGATATATTATGATATTGCAATTTATACTTACCAGCGATAAATTGTTTTGTAAACAATTGTCGTTGCAAATATTCCGAATTGTTTGTAAACATCTTCACCCTTCAGTAATTGTATTACTGCACTATTATTTTATGTCAGCATCTATTTTCCATTATTTTCACCCAATTCAACCACATTTAATAAATAAACAATAGTCCAATCCGAACCAAATCCTACAACACAAATTAATAAATAAACATACTCACTTTCCCACAACCAAAAGGCGCTTAACGCACTAATCTCAGACTAACTAGTGAGTGCACTCTAATAAGTGCACTTATTGTATCAAACAATTTTTATTTAGCACAAAACTCGGAAATGTATACAATGGAATGACATTGCACGTCAACTGGATCCCGGCAAACGTAATGTTTGAACTACCGGGCAAAAGTAGGCAGTCACGCCTATTTTTATACGAGTATACGCTATCACTTGACAGATGGCGCTACTGGTTGGTAGTTTGGTCACAGATAAGGTATTCGACGCCTAATTGCCAATCAGTACGCCACACCACCCCCATTTTCTCAACCAGGTTTTCACTTTGTTTCCTGGATAGAAATCGAAAAATATATATTAACTTATTAATATTTAATTCAAATTTTTTTGTAAAATAGCATTCTAAGTATTTTCAAATACTTAGGCTGCTATTTATAAATTGGCGATTCATTGCCTAATGTTCTTCAATAGATGTTTTCTAGGATAAAGCTTTGAGCCTAGATAAATAGCTAGGAGCCTAGATAATAAGTGTACCTGTTTCGTATATGTATTGTAATGTCCCATATTCTTATGTCTCATGTTAGTATATATATGTAAAATTTTAAAATTCAAAAAAAAAAAAAAAGTTTCTCGTCCGATCAACGAAGCTAAGCAATGTCGGGCGCGGTTAGTACTTGGATGGGTGACCGCTTGGGAACACCGCGTGCCGTTGTTTTTTTTATTTTTTATTATATAAACAAATCCAAATTAAACTGTGAATACATTTTTTTTAATAGTAAGCAATGTATGCAGCCAACGATATATTTCAAAGAAGTATAATAGAGAGCGCTTTTAGCAGAATTTTAGTTTATAGCTTGAGCAAATATAATGTATACCATCACAGATAAGGTTATATACAGATGTGCCATCGTATAGGCACAGATAAGGTTATATACAGATGTGCCATGGGATAGGGCAAAGTGTTTCGCATTTTTATATTGCCAACGCCCGACTAGAGAGGGCTTTTTTTAGTATAACGCCGGCCCCGGGAGGGCGCTGTTCTTTTACAAAGTCTATCCTATGGTAGATGGCGTTGCAAAATAATATAATACTCTAATAACGTAATATGAAATCATCTTCATATGGCCCAAACCACACCAAACCAACAATTACAACAGTTACAATTTAACAGTTGCAACCTTACGTCCAGATACAGTGTCTAAAACCATCCGTTAAATTATAATGTGATTACAGTTTTCTTTCAAAACAAAATGAAATAAACTATGATATAAAAGGCATACTCCTAGATGTAGGCAATATAAAATACACGCGGGTTGAGGGGAACTGATGGGTAGCGAAACCAATTTTAACGATAGACCGCCTATCTGTTATACTTATCTGTGGTATAGGGCAAAGTGTTTCGCATTTTTGATATTGCCAACGCCCGACCAGAGAGGGCTTTTTTAGTATAACGCCGGCCACGGAGAGGCGCTGTTCCTGTTGAATGGCATGTCTATCCTATGGTAGATGGCGTTGCAAAATAATATAATACTCTAATAACGTAATATGAAATATTGAAATCATCGTCATATCGCCCAAACCACACCCAACCAACAATTACAACAGTTGCAACCCCACGTCGAGACAATTTAACAGTTACAATTTAACAGTTGCAACCCCACGTCCAGACACAGTTTCTAAAACCATCCGTTAAATTATAATGTGATTACAGTTTTCTTTCAAAACAAAATTAAATAAACTATGATGTAGGCAATATAACAGGCATACTCCTAGATGTAGGCAATATAAAATACACGCGGGTTGAGGGGAACTGAATAGGTAGCGAAACAAATATTAACGTTGAACAGCCTATCTGTATACTTATCTGTGATACCATATAAACTGAATAGGTTAGCTGAAACTCATCACAAAAATTTAGTGTGATATCTACTCATAGATGGCGGTCAAAGTATAAATAATGACTAAATTTAAATAATTGATATTGAGTAAAGCAAACTGTAAATTGCGCCTGACTGATCCGTGTTTGTTTACCTCACTCATAGATTGTACTATTTTGTAATTCTGTGACGTATGTTTTATGCACCAAATGTCACTCGTGTTTCTCTCTTTTTCTATCGAGTTTGGCAAAAAATAAAATAAAATTTTGTAACTAATCGACAACATATTTTTCCTAGATTCGGATAGTGCAATGTTATTCGCGTGTTGAAAAATTGCATTACAAACTTCAGCATTTACAACATTCAGTTATTTACATTATTTTGCAGTATAATTGTGCATAATATGTCATCAATATTTGAATTTAGTTACATGTTTCATTATTATGTATTACTAAATATTTAGGTTCTCAAAAAGTTATTTAGTAAAATAAATAACTTTTTAAGTTTTGGTCTGTTATTGTTGTGCAAAGTACGCTGTAACAGCGGCATGAGACATATAAGAGAAATATATAGAATATATAGAATATATTTCTCTTAAGAGAAATATATAGAATATATTTCTCTTAACTCTTCGATGTAGTTGATTTAGCATTTATAACTTTAGTTTGTATTTTTTAGCATTTTTTACTTTTGTTTGTTTGTAAAAAAAATTCGCTGGAAATGAGATTCCACAGTACTTCTCTCGTTGCTATATTAAAATTTGTTATTCAAATTTTTAGAATTTTGAGGCATCTTTTACTGAAAAAATTTATCGGGTATTTAAAAATGCTTTTTAAATTTTAACTAGGAACAAAATTTTAAACAAATTTAAGCGATAAAGTTGAAACGTGTGTATGAAAAGATTAAAAATTTAATGAAACTATTTGAAGCTAGATTTAAAATTACCAATATAAATCAATGTTTGAAGTAAATTCTAGCACTATCAGTGTAAGGAGTGTGTTAAGGGTTAAAAACATGAATTGAGGATTCTAGGACATTTTAACTAGTTTAAATTATATTTTAATTTATTATTAGAAAACAAATTTTAAAGAAATCTGACAAATCAAACTGTAAGGGGTGCATTGGGGGTTACAATTGTAATATGTAGGTCCTACCCTAATTTTAATTTAATTAACTAAATAATGATAAGTTAAGAAAGTTAAATTACTACTAGGATCCAAATTTGAAAGAAATCCGAGCATTTTGACTGTACATGGTATGTTAAGGGTTGAAATTGCAAAATAAGGGTCGCATACTATTTTAAATTATATTATTCGTAAATATGTTTAAAATGTATAGTAGAAATCGAATATGAAGAAAATACGAACCATATGACTCAAACTTTATATTGGAGGGTGGGGGTGTGTGGTAAGGGTCGAAATTTATTTTTACTCACTCTTTATGTAAATATTAGTAAAATAACTGATGGAAAAGTGTGGGTAATGCTGCCATATAAGAATCACAACACCGGCAATTTTTGAACAATTAACTTAAATGGAAAATGGGTCGTAGGGGCTTATTTTTAGGGGATGAAACTTTTACCAGCATTTTCTTCAATGTATCCTTAATATGTATACCAAATTTGGTCCAAATCAAATATTCCTCCTGGCAGGTATTCACGTTACAACTTATTCATTTTTACAACTTTTTGACCCTTCAACCCTTAATCAAAATTCAACCCTATAATAAACTCCAGATTTTTTGAGAGCATTCACCACTTGGGGTATACACGAAACATATGTTCAATATTTGGTTAAAATCGGTCAGCAACTTTAGAAGATTAAGTGGATCTACCGATTTTGCCATTTTTAGCATGTTTTTGGCCTATAACGCGCAGGTCTTTGAGAATTTTATAAACTTTTTTTCTTCGATATCATCTATGGGCAGGTAGAAAAAAAAGGACGCAAATTTTGCTTTAATCGGGTCAGTAGATTCCGAAATATAGTGGTTTAAAGAATTGCACAAACTGACAGACCGACAGACGGAAATTAGTGAATATGATTTTCGTAATCTACGCATTCTATAATGTAGAAAAATGTGAAATTTGGAGAAATTTTTTTTTTCATGAATACAATACTTCCTCTACGAGAGAAGTAAAAGCAATCTAAACATCACTTGATCTCCCAAGTGATGTTTAGATTGCTGTATGCTTGTTGTATTAGGTGTGCCCACTGACTGGGAGATGGCGCGCGGGAGAGAAAGAAGGGAGGAGCGTGCGGTTGAAGGGGCTGCGTACAGAACAACAACGACTACGAGCTAGAACAATAAATAGAATCGTCTTAAACTTTACTGTACTTGTTTCTCAATCCAACCCTGTTAACAACAATTAATATAATCATAACAGTGGCGCCCTCAGACATTGACCATTTAGAGTAGAAAAAGTGCTACCAATATCAACATTAATTAGCATTCTCAGCTTTCATTGTATTGTTTACATTCTCCAATCTGTGTTTTTGTTTATATTTTTGTTGTTTGGTTTTTGTAGTGTATATTTTTTTTATTAGCGCCATCTAAGAGAGTTTAGAGAAGATGTGGATCCTCAGGTAAAAGGCGCAAAATGTTGGATCGTCCATATAAAAAAATATAGTTATTTTGTTCCTTTAAAAATTTTTAAATGTATATTTATAGCGCGAAACATTTACATATATAGCGCGAGGCAAATAGAAAGTTTCCACCGAAGTAAGTTCACAATCGAACAATAATTAATAAGTTGTGAATAATTTTTACACTTCATTTCTAATTTCTATGAATTTAATATTTTCCTTGGTGGAATGGATATACCTAAAATAAATTGAGTGAAGCGCGCGTATTTGCTGTCCAAACTAAAATGCAATTAAAATTTAATCGAATATGCAGTGTTTCATTAGTTTGGGGTTTTGTATTTTGTGTTGTTACTTTAGGTTTTCTCAAAGTTTATTGTAATTGTGTCAAAATAGTGAAAAACCGTTGTATATTTATTTAATTTTTAACACATTATAAAAAATTTCTAAATGTATTTCTGCGGTACTTTTGCAATGATAATAAAAAAAAAATGATTAAAACATACTGCTAGAAACAAAATTTGAAAGGGCTGACACCCAAATCGAAAAAGGACGTTGTACATGTCGGGAGAATACTTAGGTATAACGACCCTTGGACCTTGCCCATAAGTCCGGGCTGTGACGACGGTAACTAAGAAAATCGAGCGTCCTAGTTAGGTAATAGATAGATAATAGTTAATAGTTAGGTAGATCGATTAACGGCTAAGATACAGGTAGGGACACGAAAAATAGAGTAAATTCAAAATTTAGGGGAGAAGGATTAGCCTAAGGTAGGGTAATCAGGAATTACATTTCTTGAATAATAGATTGTGGATGGCCCTAATCCACACTACAAGCAGCCAGAGGGACCACCCTGTAGAAGTGAATGCTGGAGCATTCTGGAGGCCCCTAACACAGACAGTGGGCTATGAGGCAACCATCCCGCTAGTTTACACAACGGAATGGACAATACAGAGCCCCGTGAAGGACCAGGCAGATGAGCAGTCGATGATGCTGCAGGGCTGTCACGGAGGTACCCAGAGGGAAAGTTGCAAACTACTCTACCAAATCCACCGACTGGCCAAGACGTTCCAGGTGGAATACGATGAAGAACAGAAGGACTGGGACAACATAGAAGAAGCGAAGACTAGGACCAGGGAGTGGCGACCAAAGAGGGCGCTTGACTTTGTGGGGGATGGACTATCGTGGTGTTGTGGGGTGGCGACGCAACATAAACTTGACAAGTTTCATGTTAGAGAAGAGGAATTAGAGGCAGAGATTCAGAGGTTGCATCGAGGCCTGTCGGACACGATTACTAGCATCGGGGCGACGTCAAAGCAGTTCGAGGACTACACCAGGAAGTCAGCAACAACAATGCACCAGGTAGAGCAGAGGATTCATTCCATTGAAGGCTACGCCACGGAAACCGCACAAAACTTGCAGAATAGGCAAGCAAGTGACGAAGCGCAGCTCATGGCAGTGTTTTACGACAACTACACCAATCTAAAACGGATCATTTTGACGTTTAGAGTGGTGCGACGTAACGAAGTCCGCATGTTATGTAAGCAGCACCGAATTCCCATAGCAGTCCTGAAACAGCAGGTGCTAGTCAAGGATCTCGAAAGACTTGCAGAAGAGTTGGCCGAATCAAACCAAGGGCTCGCCATACCGTTAAAAGATATTAGTTGTTACTACCAATTGCCGCTGTGCGACTGTGCCTATACGAGGGAAGTGTTGACCATTTATATCCGGATCCCCATCACGCAGAGGTACCAAGAATGGAGACTCTTTGAACTTGTCACCATTCTATTTGCTTGGCGCAATCAAACGTGCCGAATACCCCACGAAAGCCTATACTTGGCATCATCATCGCACAAGGAGAACATCAGGACTATTGCTGGGGCGGCTCTCCACCAATGCCGCCCATATCACGACAAGTTATGCTACTTGCCAAGGTTTTCGTCCGATTCCATCCACGGACCAATGTGTGCAAGAAAATTATTCCTAGGCGCCACTGTAGAAGAAATCAGCAACTACTGCCATATGTCTTGCCATGCATCCACAGCCATATCAATTGTGGAAGCAATCGAGGGCGAGTACATATTGACCCACGAAGAAGGAAGAACGAAGATCAAGTGCGGGACAAACCAAACTCAAATCGACAACAACGAGGAGAAGACGGGCGCAGGGAAGATCAATTTATCGTGCCATTGTGAATTGATCATCGGGGAAGAAGTGATGATACCCAAACGCTTTCCCTGCCGTCAGGATGCCACGACAGAAGCCAAGACGACACACATCTTGCCAGCGATGTGGTCCACCTTAAAGTCTATGAAGGTCCACCCAGCTGAGACATCCCGTAAATTGGTGTACAACAATTTCACGGAGTGCCTCAACGCAAATTGGACCCTTGATCTACCACACCTCAACCTAACCGGCCAGAGGGAAAATTTAAGGGATATTCAAAACGCCATCCAGGCCATGCCAAAGAGTATCCTCACATACGGGGAGAAGTAAGGTGTACACAACGATTCCATGGTGCTGTTATGGATTTCGCTTCTATCAATAGGCGTGGCCTATTTATTATTCCATCGCAATCCAGTGGGAATCGTGGTGGCCACGGCGACCGGTGTCAACGGAGAAGAAGAAGAAGGGAGCACAATCCGCCACGAAGTGCTGTTGGCCAGCATTCTAACCGGGCTGGTCATATTTGTGTTGTACTTTGTGTTCTGGATTTTGAGGAGCTTTGTTCAATCGCGGGCAAAGTTACGACCAGAGGGTGGAAGAAGAACGATAAGTGAAGAGACGAATAAAGAAGAACCGACCAGGACTTACCCCAAAACGAGAAATTTAAGTGCGTCCCTGAACCACTTGAGAAGGACGGAAGACTACGAAGAAGAAGGAAGAATTAGTAGGTCGGAAGAGAGGTTAGAGAGGAGAATTAAAATAGACGTAGAAAAGGAAGACCTGAGATCCCTGTCCCAAGCACAAGCAGTCAGCTTGGTGTTACATGGAAGTGACACGGGCTAACGGGTAATATAACGTCTGGTTTTTTGGTGCCCAAGACTAGACGGACCTATTGTGAGGTAGTCGAAATCCAGGGGATTGGACTAACCATCGTTTGCTACATAAAGAAATAAGTAGCAAATGGTGGTCAGAATCAATGCTCTAGACTAGGTTACGCGATCGCGGAAAATTTAAATGTTTGAATTATATAAGTGATTAACGAGGTAATTAAGTAAGTGTTTTAAAAGTTGCATACGAGTAAAAAATAATTTTAATAATAACTTATTTACGGGGGAATTCGGGATACAGCACCAACATTTTGGGACTCGGGCAATGCATAAGGATATTATTAGGACAAAGTAGGATAGTTCTCGATATAGTAGGGGTAGAAAGATGTAATTAGTTTTATTATTAGCGCGTTCTTGCCTGGTAAACAAAAACTAACAGCTTAATAGGATATTTCGATATAATACTCCTATAAGAGACATTTTGTTAAGATAATTTTTAGGGAATATGTGTATGATTTTAGTTAATATAAGGATAGTACAACATGTAAACGACAATTTTATTTAAATAGACTTAAGAAAGATAACAAAGGTAGCCGAGTAGCTGAGTCGGAAAGCGAAGTGAGATGAGAACTCGGGGCAGAAGGTGGCGTTACGTAGTTATTTATAGGTTAATGCTTAGTTTAATATTTTTTTTTTTTTTTTGATTGCTACTACCTCGGCTACTACACTTCGATTGCTACTATTGTAACTTTAAATGAATCAGTATTCTAGTTATGTAAGTGTGTCAAATAAAAACAAAGGTTTAGGCAGATTTTCTAAAAATTAAATAGAAGCAAAACATACTTGAAAAAGTGATTTTTGGAATCGCTTTTTATATCGCGTTTTTTATCGATAAATTCAAATCAAGTTATCTACTTCCAAAAAGTTGAAGTATTTTGTCGAACTATGTATAATGAATGTATAATGATACTTACTTGCAATAAGGGAATGACACAAATCCATTAAAATATATATATATATATATGAAGCTGGTTGAAAGCTGGTTGCGACACTATTCAAATAAACATGCAATATTATTTATTATTGCGACAAAATGCGAAGCAAAAATTTTTAAATTATCTAGAGCGATAAAACAGTGTTAGCCAGGGACCCTGATGACCTTAGATCAGTGATCAAGGGTCTATTATAAAATTTGAAAAAAGTCTCTGACGCCTCGGACCAACTCGCAGTGCGTCTAATGACGTCTAGGTTGACACCCTTTCGATGTGCGGCTGATACGGATGCGTGGCGAGTACTATATGCCGAGAAACAGTTGGTATCCAAACCGCTCATTCCTAAAGTCGACTTGATCCAGCGTCCCATTGTCTGGGCTAATGCCTGGTGGTAAGGCTTCTTATGCGTGATTAAAAGTCTGTCGCACGAAGATGGTCTAAGACTAGAAGTCACCTGTAAGTAGTGACTCAATGTAGACGCCGCACAAATGCTGGGATTCTCCCCAAAGAACGGTCGCTGCTTCAATTTCTTCTCGAAGGACCAATGGACGTTTCCCAACTAGTTTGTAAGGCTAGGTTGGGTCGTGGATAATGACAAGACACTTTGTAAGAGTAAATTGTCATGAGTTAAACACAATTGTAGTAGTAAATTATAACTGAGTTTTATTCGACAAGTTTTGGGTATTTATTGGGATCTCACATAACCATGATCCCAATAAATCGATGTATATTCATAATACAATAAAACATTATACAAACCATATATAACATATGTTTTGTTGTATATTATGATAAATAACTAATTAATAACATTGCGATTAATACAATTAATAAATAAAACATTATACAAACCATATATAACATATGTTTTGTTGTATATTATGATAAATAACTAATTAACCTACATTTCACAAAGTGTCTCGTTGCACAAAGCTGATTTCGATTCACTTAAACTGTTTTCTGTTTAACTTCGTTAAACATTCTGCGCCACTCCCACAGGGCACCGTATTGGCGCCACTTCAGCATCTTTTGTAAGGGTGGCTTTTCTGGAGAGTTCTCTTTTTGGTGACCCATGGACGTTGGTAGTGGAATGGAGCACTCGGTGGCTCCAGCGCCCAATTCTCCTCGGGTACTGCTGGTGGACTATCCCATCCGTAGTTGAGCTCCACCTCAGGTTGTACCGGTGGTTCTACTTCTGGTTCCACTGGCTTGTGTATGAAGATTTCCAAGTGCCTGCTTGCGCACTTGAGAAGATGTTTTGCCATTCTTTTTGGCAGAACCCAGTGGAGACGGTTGTACTTGGACTGAATTAGCTCGTTCATGATACTGTCTCGGTTTGGTTGGTTGATAGATTTGATGAGGTGTGTGAATCTACTGAGTTGTAGTTCATGTTCCTTTAGTATTTATACCGTTTATATTTATTAGTTAAAATAAATATTATTAGTTGTTCTTTGTCCAGTCAGCATTGTTTCGGTATATTATAATGCTGAGTTACTTTTTGAGGCTGGTTCTGATTGCCTTTGATTAGGTAATCATCCTGCCTCTCACGACGAATGTTACGACCATTATTGTTCCAGTGCCTCCGAAGAGTCATTGGGCTTTTTCAGAGGTACCATTTCTATACTTGCGCCATTCTTTTCTTTCTGCACTCCATTTGTTTTCTGTTGGTGTTGTTTACATTTCTTCTTTAGTATTTTGTAGGATGTCCAACAGATTACAATCATGCCACTTATAATGCCTACTGTTACTCCACTTGTTATCCCTGCGTGAATGTGGATTGTTTTCCAGGGTGTGTTTTCTAGCTCTTCTTTGATCATATGTTCTTCGTTTATGATCCCATTTAGATTTTCTCCGGCCTTACTTATTGAGTCTAAGTGAATTCGTTCTTCTTTAAATGTTTTCACTTCTGTGCTGATGTTAATTTTTACATGTTTGGAGAATCCAGCAATGGTTGGTGCGTCATAGTTTCGTTTAGGAGTGATAGTATTTTCTTTGGTTATTATCACGCAATCAGGTGATATTTGAATTAATCCAGTTTTGTTGAGTCTAACATCTTCTCGTTCACCATTGCATGTAATAGCAATGTTGCATTCTTCATTGGAAATAAATTGCCAAGTATTTCTCATGTGTACTTGTTTCCATATGATTCTTTCATTGATTTTGATTTTCTTGATATCACAATGAGTTGATGATCTTTGGTATATTTCATCAATTATGCAGTTTGGATTGTTTTCAATACTCTGTACTGATAGTGGTGAACAGATGTATTTTGTTGTATCGTATTTCATACTCTCTTTAAGATCATCAGCCTTAAGTTGAAAGTACCTTTGATTGTTGTAATCGACGGCTAGCATGTCGCTTGGAGTATCAAGTATCCAGTAGGATCCGTTTTCAATCTTAAGTGGTACAGGTGTTACTTTTAATAGCGTGTACTCAGTCATTTCTGTCATTGCAAAATATCCCAATATATGAATACTTTTGTTGCTGTAATTTACTGAATTTTTTTGAATTACTGTGCTTAAGATTTGGATGCTTGTTGGTAATTTTTTCGTTGCCTCGTTTATTATTTCGTTGATTTGTGCTGGTGACAAAATGCTGAGTATGCTCCCTTGGTTGTGACATAACTCAAGCACCTTTGTATATTGCATTATAATTTCTGTTATGCAATTTGTAGCCACTTGATATGTGCTTAATACTTGGATTGCTAGTTTATTATGGTCTATTCTTGCAAACCACATCTGCATCTTGTTGATTGATGATAGTCCTTGTTTTAACTTTTCTTGGAAATGACTCATTTGTTTATAAAATCGTTGTTCCGTTTTGTTAAATGTTGCAACCGTTGAAATCATAATTTTTGTTTGGTGATTTGCGGTTTTGATTAGCTCATGTTGATTTTTATTCAACGTATCGATGTCTTCATATACTTCATCGTTAACTCCAAACACCGATGTCATCAGTTTTCCTAGTAGACCTCGTTTCATTCGATTGTTTTTGATTATCATTCCTTTTTCAATCCATTTAACCTGTTTTTCTTGCTCTTGTAGATGTTGCACTAACTCTGAACATTGGGTTGCCTGTGTTAATTTTTTGGCTTGTTTTCAAATGTTTTCCATCTGCTCAACCATTGTTGCTACGGTTTTGAAATCTTTAAACATTTTCTCTTTGTCGTATTTAATTTCTATCCTGAAGCTTCCTCTGTCGATTTTCGCTTGGCCTATGTGTTCTACATATAGTCCTGGATTGGTGTGTTGAAATGTATAATTCGCCGTTGTTCCACTTGTTATTGTTGTCAGTATCATCATGACTGAAATGTATGATGCGATTTTCGGTACATGGGTGTTTTGTCGTTTGGTAGCTTTGTCGGTGTCTTCATCTTCCGACTCTGTTGGTATTGGTATGACATTGTGTATTGCACGTTTCATTGTGCTGCCTGCTGCCTTTTTTAGTGTAACTACTCTCACTATTCCATCTTTGCCAGGGTGTACTTTTTGTATTCTAGCTAGAGGCCATCTACTTGGATTTACATTGTCTTCTTTGATGATTACCAAGTCTCCTTTACTCATATTTTCGATTTTTGACTTCCACTTGTATCTTTGTTGAAGCGTTTGTAAATATTCGGATGACCATGCGTTCCAGAAGTGTTTTTTCATCTTCTGCACTAGTTTCCATCTGGCTGACAATTGTAGTTCTTCATCCGTTCTTCTTCCTTTTCCGCTTCTGGTGAGCTGATTATTTCTCGGCCGATTAGGAAATGCGCTGGTGTAATTGCTTGAACGTCATTGATGTCATTTGATAATGGACATAGTGGTCTTGAATTGAGACATCCTTCTATCTGATATATTAGCGTCGTTAATTCCTCGAATGTTAGTGTTGAGTCGCCAATTATTCTTTTGAGATGATGTTTCATTGATTTCACTCCGGCTTCCCATATTCCTCCAAAGTGCGGTGCTGCGGGTGGATTGAAGTGCCATTGGGTTCCATCACTTGCCAGCTTTGGCTCTACTTCGCTGGATACTGGCTGGATCAAATTACTTGCTCCGACAAAGTTTGTTCCATTATCGCTATACATATGAGCACAGTGTCCTCTCCTCGATGTGAATCTTTTCATTGCTGCTAGGAATGTTTCGGTTGACATGTCACTTACGACTTCTAGATGTACGGCTTTTGTGGGTAGACACACAAATACTGCTATGTATCCTTTATAAGATTTGTGTCCTCTTCCTTTTGTCGCTCTTACTTGGATTGGCCCTGCATAGTCCACTCCAGTGTGAGTGAAGGGTGGTGACGGCGTTATCCTTGGTGCTGGAAGATTTCCCATCTGTTGTTGGGCTGCTTGAGCTCTGTATCGCGTGCATGTTATGCATTTGTTTATCAATGAGCTCACTGTCTTCTTTCCGTTTACAATCCAATAATTTCTTCTTGCAAATGTTAATGTCAGTTGTGTTCCTCCATGTAATGTTTTTGCGTGTGCGTCTTGGACTATCAACTTAGTCAGATTTCCTTGACTGGGAATTATGATTGGATGCTTTTTGTTGTACGATAGTTGCGAATTTTGTAGTCGTCCTCCTACTCGTAGTATTCCATTTTTATCCAAAAATGGACTTAAATTTGCTAATTTGTTGTTTTTGTCTATTTGGTTTTTCCTTACTATCGTTTTTATTTCTTCTTTGTAGACGTCCGTTTGCACTGCCAATGTTACTTGTCTCATAACGTTTTGTAGTTCGCTATACGATATGCAACCTTGACTGACTTTTTGTTTCCTGCACCCTTGTATGAATCGGTTGCCGTATGCAATAACTTTTGTCATTTTTTCAAATGATGAGAATCTATTTATTACATCATTTTCGTGCGTTGTTATTTGCACATGATTGCATTTTTTACTTTCTTCTAACGTTGGCGAAATTTCTGTTAGACTATTTTGCCACCCGCTTGATTGTAGCCATGATGGTCCTGTCCACCATAATTTGTTGTCCTTTATTTTTGATGGTTCCAGTCCTCGTGAGATTGCGTCTGCTGGATTATCTTCAGTTTTAACGTGATACCAATGTTGATGTGGTATTGATTTATTGATTTCCGCAACTCGATTTGCAACAAACGTTTTCCATCTGGCGGTATCTCCTTTTATCCAAGCGATTGTAATCATTGAGTCTGACCATGCAAATATCGGCGCGTCTTCCATTTCTAGCGCTATCCTTGTTCGCTGCATTAGCTTTGCTAGCAGTACAGCGGCGCATAGTTCTAGGCGCGGTAGCGTTGTTTTGTTTTTCGCTGGTGCGACTTTTGATTTCGCTGTCAGCAGTGTGATATGAACTTGACCGGACAGTTTGTTTATTGTTTTACTGTAAATCACTGCCCCGTATGCTTTTTCTGATGCGTCGCAAAATCCATGAAGTTCAATGTTAAACAATTTTTTGTTATAATGAATCCATCGGGAAATAACAATTTCTTCTATTGTTTTTAGTTGGTTTTGGAGTGAATCCCATTTTTTCTTTATTTCTTCCGGGACTTGTTGATCCCATTCAAGTTGTGTCCATAATTCTTGAATCAGTAGTTTTGCTAGTATTACTACCGGCGCTAGCCATCCTAGTGGGTCGAAAATTTTTGCGACTTCAGATAGTATAAATCTTTTAGTGCATTTATTTTCTTCTGGTTTTTTAACTTTGAGTTTAATGCTGTCGAAAATTGGTGACCAGTGTATTCCCAGAGATTTTTTGGTATCATCTGTGTCGAACTCGATTGTTGTTTGATCCTTTAATTTTTCTGGTAGGTTGTCGATCAAGTTGTTGCTGTTGCTGGACCATTTTCTTAAAACTAGTCCTCCGGCTTTGCACATTTGAATTAGCTGATCTTGTAGTTCGTGTGCTTCTTTAATTGTATCTGCTCCCGAGAGTATGTCGTCTACATAGAAATCTCTCAGTGCTGTTTTTGATGCAATTGGGTAGTGTTGACTCTTATCTCGGGCCAATTGTTGCAATGTTCTTACTGCTAAATATGGTGCTGCTGCTGTTCCATACGTAACTGTTTCTAAATTATACGTTTTTATCGGTTGATTCGGACTATTCCTCCATAGTATTCTTTGGAACTTCTGGTCTTCGCGATTTATTTTTATTTGTCGATACATTTTTTCAATGTCGGCTGAGAACGCAATTTTATGAGTTCTCCATCTTAGCAAGATATCGGTCAGTTCTTGCTAAAGTCTAGGTCCAGTATGCATCAAGTCGTTCAAACTTTTTCCGTCGGATGTTTTGCAGGATGCATCAAACACTACTCTTAATTTTGTTGTAGTACTTGATTCTTTGATCACTGCCTGATGAGGTATGTAGTACATGCTGTCATCTTGATTTGCTGGAATGGCTGTCATGTGTCCACGTTTAATGTAATCTTGCATAAATTCTCTGTAGTTTTTGTACAAGTTGTTATTTTTTATTAATCTCTTTTCTAGTTGGAAAAATCTTGACAATGCTCGTGACTTTGAATCTCCCATTACGATGGTTGATTGTTCATGTTTGAATGGTATTCTTACTGTGTAGATGCCATCTTCGCTTCTTTCTGTGGTTTCTTCAAAGAATTTTTCACAGTCTTCGTCTTCTTGGGTTGGACTTCTGACTTCACCTGTTTCTTCTATCTCCCAGAATTTTGTCAGTTGTTTATCTTCTTCCACTCTTGTAATCATGCTCATGACTTTTATTTGACTGCTTGTCTTATTTGTACTCCCTGATATTAACCATCCAAATTTACTGTTTAAGCCCCATAGTCCATCCTCGGTTTTTCGGAATCCTTCTTCTAGAATGTTTCCGTATTCTTTAGCTCCAATTAAGATATCAATTGGTGCAGGTTTGTTGAATATAGGATCTGCTATTTTGTGGTTGTGCCATTGCTCAATATCCGCTTCAAAGGGAACTTGTGGCATTACTTGTGTTAGTTTTGGTAGTACTAACAGCTTCATGCTGATGTTAAATGTACTGGGGAAGTGTGCTTTTAAGTTCACATCAATTTTAGTTTTGGCAATTTTTGTGGAGTCACTTCCTAGTCCGCTGATTTCTACGTGGATTTTTTCTCTTGGTAATCCTAGCGTCTGTGCTGCATCTTCAGTTATAAACGAAGCCTGTGATCCCGGGATCCATTAGCACTCTAAAGGTTTCTTGGGTTCCATTTACACCTTTGCAATGTACTAAAGCTGTTGCGAGGATGACGTTATCGTCTACTTGTCCCACGTGATTTAGTGTTGTTCTGTTTTGACCATTTTCTTGCTCCGATCTTGGCGTATTATTATCTTCACGTTGACTCTGCCAGCGTGGTTTTTATGACTCACGTTTTGATCCATTTGATCTGGTGTTGTCATCTCGTCGGGCTCCATTTGATCTGGTGTTGTCATCTCGTCGGGCTCCATTTGATCTGGTGTTGTCATCTCGTCTGGATCCGTTGTATTTGTTGTTGTCATCTTTGCGGAACGAATTGTTTTCCTCTTTACGGGGTCCATAAAATTTGTTATCATCTCTGCGTGCTCCATTGAAGTTTTTTCCTTGATACGCTCCTCGGTTGTATCCACCGTTGCCTTTTACGTCGTTGTTTGGATTTTGACGTGTTTCTGCAATCACTTCTAGTCCTTGGAATCTTGATTTCAAGAACTTTAGTATTGTATCAAGATCCTGGATTGCATGTGTATCATCGATTGCTTGCTCATACTGCTTTTTGGATTCTTCATCGAACTTCCTGGATACAATGCGTCCAATTATTTGGCTATGATGGTCCACTTCAACTCCTAGGTTGTGGATTGCTTCTAGGCACTCGATTGTGTTGTCATGAATCTGCTTCAGTTTCTGAGCTGATTCCATTGAGGCGACTGGCATGTCTAGTAGTTTGTCTACTACCTTATGAAAGATTAGGCGATTCAATATGCCCCATGCCAATTCGTAGTTGTCCTCAGTTATGGCGAGGTGTTGAATGATGTTGCTGGCTTCTCCTTTTAAGTAGGTCTTGAGATATTGCATTTTTTCCACTCTTGACACTGATTGGTTTGTATGGATCACTTCTACGAATACTTTGCGGAATGAGGGCCAGTATTCATATCCTCCTCTAAATACTGGAATTTGTATTTGTGGCAGCGTAATGTTTGGTTTTGTGACTGAATCGTGTCGCAATCTCTCCGAGATGCTGATTACAGCCTCTTCATACGATCTCTTTGCCATTTTGAATTCGTTTTTGATAAAGTACCTTGCTTTGAAGTGTACCTCATGGACCAGTATTTCTTCATTGAGAGTGTGGATCGCCTTCCATTGATCGGTGACTTCTGATTTCCATAGCTCACCTCTGGACTGATTTGCAGTTGCAGATTGTTCTTGTATCTGCATTACTGTCTCCAATAGTTCCTCCATCTTTATTGACTGTCTTTTCAGTCTTGCTGCCTGAGCACTGTCTTGGACGATCTCTGCTGGTGCGTCTAATGCGGCCTGGTATTGGTCCAAAAGATTTACGGCTGTTGTGTACCAACCTTTGATTTGATCAATGAAGTTGGTTGTTATGTAGCTATGGTCTTCCATATTCAGAGCCACTATCAACTTGTGGTTCTCCTGGGCTTCTTCCCATAGGATGTCGATCGTTTCCGAACGAGTTTGAATATAATCTGCAGTCTTCCTGCTTGCGGCGTCCTTCTTCATGTTCCTCACATAATTCTGGATTTTATTACCGACTTCTTGTTGCGCCAAGGCTAGTTTGTTGATCTTCTCCATCT